>CM021703.1:3277214-3346997 GCA_011074415.1 Stictonetta naevosa
TATATATA
Organism: Stictonetta naevosa; assembly: GCA_011074415.1. Lineage (NCBI taxonomy): Eukaryota > Metazoa > Chordata > Aves > Anseriformes > Anatidae > Stictonetta > Stictonetta naevosa. The sequence goes on from CM021703.1 coordinate 3,277,223, forward strand.
TATATATATATATATATATATATATAAGGCTACGTTTTCCTTTTTTTCCCCACAAAACTGATTGCAGACTGCATGCAGACTGCATGATCGATGAACTCACTGATCTCCAGACCTTCCCTAAATGAGAGTCTAAACACCCTGCTACTGTCTAAAAAGATGCTTATTCATGCAGGCCAAATTGATTTGAAGTGTCCACTTCTCCTCTCAAAGGCATTATTTCTGAAGGGATAGTAGGAGTTATTTTTGCATGCTGTGTCACATTTGACTTTGGTTCACTGTTGGATAGGTGGTTTGGGGTTTGCTGCTGCAAACCTCCTGTTCAGCACTAGGAGCAGCAGTCTAGAGGTCACCACAGAATCCTCATCTCTGTTATCAGCAAGGACTGATGCTTTTGTTTAAATTCCAGCTTCCACTAGCAGGAGCATATGCGTAAGGAGAAGGTGAAACTTTTCTAAAACCTGATTTCTGAGTGATTGCAACTAAGAGGTTATCGTAAGTCTTCAGCAGGCAGATTTTTAAACTAGTATCTTTATAGAAAATCCTTAATTTCCATGTATAGCTTATGGAAACTGTGTGGTAGAGGTCAGTGAATAATCCATGTTATTGAAGATATATGTGCACTGTAATTTCAGCATTTTAACGCTGCACTCAGAAAAACATATCAGGTAATGTCATACGCAGAGCTTGGTTCCAGGATGAAAATGAATGATGCACTATTTATGTTATGCATGCTGCTTGAGACAGGTTTACCAACAGTGGAGTCTGCTAGGGACTTCCTCCTTTCAAAGATCTAACGCTGTATCTTTGTAAGTTATATCTTGTGAATGCTGGACACTTTTGAGATTCTCTCTCCTACCAAGGGACAGGGTTGGGAAAGAGTGTCTGCATGTGGGAAGTCACAATTTCAGAGCTCTAAACTCCCATAAAAGACAATTGTAAAAGTTCTTGCTTCATCTCTCTTTCTTGCTCACTTTCTTGGAGAGAAGAGATCCCCGTTCATCTGATTTGTGTAGTTTTAGAGGAAGAAATATGTCAATAAGTGATGTTTCAAAGTCATGCTGTTTCTCCTATTGGCCTGATTTTTGCCTAAAGGCAAGAAGCTTTCTAACTGGGTTTGAAGTTTCTGTCATTTCGTTAAGCAATAATATAATGTTAAATCATCTCCCTTTAAAATTTTAATTTTTCAGGGGTTTGGCATTGCATATCCATGCATACAGTAACTCGAGACTTCTTAAATAATCATAAGGTGGTGAGTCATAGGACTAAAGGCCTGCTCCACCTCTCACTCATTATTTTAAGCCAACTCTGCAAGCACTGCCTGCCTTGCAAACCAAATAGTCAAATGTCATTAGAAAACAGAATTTTGGGATAAGGGTTGTGGTTGTCCCACGCAGGTAAGAAGCTTCTTCAGCTCTTACGAAAATGGAAGCGTATGTATACAGAGGTGTGCTTAATCTCATGATCCTAATTCAAATGCCAAAATGGACGTTTGAAGTTGGAGAACAGAATCCACTGATGGATTAGAGACACAGAGCAAAAGGTGACAGAAGACCAAGTTTTCCATTCATGTAAGCTGTGCTGTGGAAATGAATGTGTTTGACTTTGTTCCAGGCTGAATAAAATTCAGCCTCAGTTAACAAATACGGTAGGAGGGAGAGCTGGTGAATGTTGCATCACTCCACTTTGTGCCTTTTGTAAGCAAGAGGCCATCCTGTTTATCATTCCTCTTATTCTCACACCAAAGTCTCTAAAGTCTCCTTCACCAGGGCACCTGGGTTGTGCTTCTGACAGCCCTGTGCCCTCCTTGGTTTGCCTGACGGGGCAGGAAGAGGAGATGGCACGGGCTACACTGATACCAGCAGCAACTGCTGGGAGACCTGCTCCAACTGCGTGTGGGAATGTTCCTGTAATGAAGCAGATAACAGCGCAAAATTAAACAGCTGCAACTTTTTTTAATAAAGTGGTTGGATATGAGGGTGATGACCACGATGCATTTGGTTCTGGGAAGGCATTCACCAGAAAGCTGGTAATTAAAAAAAATGGAGATGTCTCAAGAGAAAAGAAAAAATAGAAATGGAAGAGTGTAAGGAAAAAAAAATTTAAAAAGTACAGTTTAAAATAGGCATATATATATATCACCTAGGGAGTGACAATTTTGGTTCTGATTCAAGAAGGCACTTAAAAATTTACTTAAGAGCTGCTTTGAATAAGAATTCTTTCCTGAGCTGAAAAGCAGAGGAACTGGTAGCAGTCTTAAGTACAGCATCATGCCCCTGCTGTAGGAAAGGAATTACTCTGGAAGACGTAAATATTAAAAAAGCTACATTTAATCCATTTGGAATAGGATTTTTGCCATTTCAAGGGAAGCATTTCTTGGAACATTTCAAGGTAACAAAATGGAATAGTAGTAAACATTTTATTGGGGATAATTCCAGGCTGGCAGGGAAATCATTTCATTGACCCCAGGGATGTTTTTTTTTTCCATTGTTTGCTCCATTGGTACCTTTAAAAATATTTTAAAATTGTGAAGGCAACCTGGAACTTACAGAAATGTGAACCCACTGCTATTTCAGTGTTAACTTTCCACTAATGGTCTTTGAAGACGGCTGAATGAAACCCTCCCTCTTCCCTTCCCCCTTCCTATTACCCTTAGTATATTATTATCCTATTTAGCTCCCCTGCCAAGGGAATCTTTCCCACTCTGATCTCTGCTGTAAAATGAATGAAAAAGCACAAGTAAGCTGACAAAGTCTGAAGGAGCAAACTACACCAGGTTCATGCATAATGTAGCCATCACATCTTCTGTTCTTTTAATATTACTGAATTCATGTGGTATTCAATGCTCGCGCGCAGAAGAGATAGAGATGTATCTATTCTTTACTTATGGATATTATTTCTACGTTAATGAATTCTTTTTCTATCAACAGTCAAAAATTCAGGAGATGAGGGATTCCTCCAAGTTCTCTTGATTATAAAACATTATACTTAATTACCAATAAATTATAGGAATTTTATTTCCTTAGAAAGTAAATTTTAACATAGATCTCACATACTGTATTATGTCCTTCAATACTTCAGCTTCCAAATGCAAATGTAAGCTATTTAACATTCTGAATAAAAAAAAAAAAAAGACAACGGGAAATAAATTTAATTACAAAGCCAATTCACTTCAATGGCATAAAAAATTAATCTTATGTAACTTTAAAATGTATGCCTACTGCACTAAGTCCCAAGGCAATACTGTATTGAAAAGTATGAAGTAGGCTTATTCCAACCATGAGGGAACAGCTCCTGCAAACTTCCTTGAGCACTCACTGCTCTATAAGTAATATGAAATGTTTGCTGAGTTTTCGTTGTGTTTCCTTCGGAGAGATGCATTGCAAACAATTAACGGCAGAGAGCCTGCAAGGAGATGCCTTCTGTGTCTTTAAAAGTGAACAAGCTATGCAGGAAGGGCACAGAGAAGCCTATTATACCGAGAGAAACTGAACACCCGAGGCAAAGAAATGAAGGGGAAAAATGCTTCTGTGCCTCGCTTCTGCTAAAGCCTGTGTTCAGAAGAACGTAGCTGCTCTTGGCTTGCCATTGCCAGGCGGCATGGTGTCACATTCTGCTTTCTTTTTAACCAGCATCATTTGTAAGGAAAGAATCGCCATCAGTGAGCTAACTCAGTGTGCGGAGCGAGCCAGAATGACCGAAGGAAAGCAGAACTTCGCTGAGTGACAACCGAGGCTAGCGCTCCGGTAGCAAAATGCAGCCAGGACATTGGCTGCTGCACTGGGAAGCGAGGAGACCGAAAACATGTAGAAGCAATTTGTTTTTTCCAGAAAGATCGTCTGGAAGTGGCTGCAGCCCTGTTCTTAAATGGGTGTTCCCCTGTGGATGGGATGTGTGGATATTAATGCAACGTGCAGAGGCTGGAAAAGGCATGGAAGGGAGGAAGAACCTGCACAGTGAATCTGGTAGATAAAATGTGTAAACGATGATGCCTAACTCTTGGCCAATAACTCTGGAGAGTACAGATCAGTGTTTTTTAAAAACATTTCTTTCTTCTAGCTTTTCCAGAAATACCTAGTTTGAGGTATTCAGATAGGCACAGAAATTACAAGGAAGCTTAGAAAGGGGTGAAGTCCTGCCACGGGACGCAGTGTACTCCCGGCTCAGCAGCGAGTCTCTTGTGAGCCAGAAAAAGTCTTCGGAGGGCTTGTGGGTGAGGGAGGATTTGCTCTGGAGGGGGATTCTCTTCTGGTACCGCTTCGTGCAAACCAGCGCCCGGAGAAGCAGCGGCCAGCCTTGCCGTGCTCTCAGCAGTGCTTCCCGGCCTGTGGGAGCACGGGCAGGAGCTGCTGGCTGAAAGGAGCTGCAGGTGGCTGTTTCCATGTCCTGGGGGCTGTCTCTCTTAAAAGTCCCGGAGGGATAAACCACGGGCATTTTATCTTTGAAGGCTTTCGAGAACAGGTTGGACAAATGTGCCACAGATGGCCCTTTTGAGATGGGGTGTATTAGTCGGGCTCTCAAATTTCTTTTCACCCTGTTTCCTGCAGCTCTGTGATCCGTCTTTTGAGGAATAGTGGTGTCAATTTGAGATCCTCAATACCCCACTATGAATGAATCTTCCTGATGAAATGCTATTTCTCTGTCCTGCCCCATGTCTTACAGCCTTTCCGTATTACCAGCTTGGCAGACAAAGCATGGGGCCGAGCAAGACAACTGGTGAAGACAACTATTTGTGGTCATGGCTTCTCTTAGGAAGCAGCACGGGGCAAAAGAGCGGATTTGGCCAGAGCCACTCAAGGGTGAGAGGTTGAGCTGCTCCCTTCTCACCAGCTGCACCGAGCACCCCGAAGGAGACTGACAGCTGGAAAAAAGGGGGGACAGAAATTAGGTTGCTCTTTCCTGGCATCCCCTCAACAGTGCAATATCTGTACCTATCAGGGAAAAGATATTAGTCGCCTGTGATATCACTGAGTCCCATTAAAATGACAGCATATACAGCAGTTCTTACGAACTTTCTCTGCAATCTCTTGGCAGCCCCCGAGATGTTCCCCGAGGGAAGGCTTGCTGGCAGGCACTTTTTAAGCCTGGGTCAGGCGTAAATCCGTGCCCGTTTCTGGAACATATTGCTTACAGGTTGTCTCTCCCTAGCACCTAAGTCAGGCCAAGGTCCCAGCAGGGTCCGGGCAGAGGTACGGCAGCCAGATGAACACGCCAGATGTGCTTGGTGGGCGGGCTGGTTCGCGGGAGGTGGAAGTGGAAAGAGTCAGGGCTGCGCGCTGCGGCAGCGGGGAGGTACTCTGTACCCAGCACCTGCTTTACACTGCCCATGTGTTTTTAAGCATTAAAAAGCTCCTTTCTGTTTCCTGATCTGCCAACAGAAACAGCTTCCTGTTATGGCAGTAATGCTGCCTGAATTTGTATTCCTAACCTGGGCAGTACAGTTCCTATCTGCTCTCCCAGCACACCAGCCAGGGCACTCTCAGCGACCAGAACGTCATTGCTTGCTTCTTCTCTCGGTTCCCCAACACATCCCAAGAGATGGAACATGCTGTTTGTATGCCCCCTCTACGTATATGAATTTTAGGTATCTAAACTACTTATTTCTCACTACATTTAGTGGGAAGAGAGAGCCCCTTGCACAGCAAAACACAGAACAGGACCCTTACTGCTGTAAGTATCCCAGGGTGACCGCCCTGTCCCGCGGTCAAAAAAAAAAAAAAAAAAACAGCCCCAAAATAGATTTTTTTCAAAATCTCCCTACACAAAAAAGTCAGCAGTGCTGGCTGAGGCAGGGGCTCACAGAGGACCCGGTGTACCTGTCAGGAAATGCTGACAGAGCACCAAAAAAGCTAGGTAGGGTCAGATACTAGAACGTGATTTGATGAAAATACATTATGTAGTTTAAAGGTCCAGTTTTAACAATCTTTCTTATTACTTTATGGGTTTTTATATAAAATGTTGGACTTAGCTTGCATTGTGCTAGTAATATTTATGGAATGGTATTAGAAAATACGATAAAAGTTTATAGGAAAGTCATTACTGTAACTACAAAGCACATCCAAAATAGCACCAATGGAACAGTAATCAATCTGCATCAGACAAGTCAAGTGACTTCAGGGTACGTTGGCTAATCCAGGCACGGCTGTGAAAATGGGGTTTTGTGAGTCTGGGAGCAAGAAAATTATGTTTTTTTATCACAATTCCTTGCAAAGCATCGCGTCTTTGCAGCATGGCAGCCTGGTATCGCAGCAGAGGGTGATGGCAAAACAGCTCTCGGTGCAGTGGAGAGATGGATATGCAGAGCCCAGGCTTGGGGAGGGGGGCTCAGCCCACCCCTGGAGCGGGTGTCGGTAATTATTAACCGCTAATAGCGAGAAAAACCATTATGGTACACAATAGGCTTTCCTTTCACACCGCTAATTGTGTGATGAACTTACTTTGGCAGTAAATTGTCACATCTGCTGTGGAGAGAGATTACACTTAGGGAAATAAAATAAATACAGTTGCTGTTCCTTTATCCCTGGATGATTGAGTCGCTATAAAAAAAAAAAAAAAAAAAAAAAAGGAAAAAAAGAAAACTTGGCAGATGGAACATATTATTTGTTAGACAAGGCTTCAGGGGGAGGTAATAACTTTTTTTTTTTTTTTTTTTTTTAGATAACTGAAATTGTAGGAAAAACAGGCAAGCTTTCACAAGCACGCCTCAATTTGTTCTTTCTGCTCTGATTGCACTTTGGAGAGCAGTAACTCCAAAGGTCCCAGACGAGGGACGATTTTTGGTGGCAGTGCCCATCTCCTGCCACATGTTCCTGCTCCATTGGCCTGCTCTTGCTTTGTGCTGCTCCTTCAGCTGCAACCAGCCTGCGTTTCTCCTCCTTCCTCCACCAGAATTTCAGCTGTTGGATATTTTGGCGGAGACGGAGGCAACGCTGTTACCAGAGCATTGTTCCTAACAGTCCTGAACAGTCTTGCTAAAACTACACCTGCACAGGACATATTTTCAGATGTGCCTAATAATAAGTGGATGTGTGCATTTTTGAAGGATTATTAGAGGAATAAGAGGAATTAATTTGTTCCTCCTGATGCTGGGTGTGGTGCTCTGTACAATACGTGCAGGGTGATTGTCAAAGAATCACAGGAACTTTGGAGTGCCTTAGCGATAATCTCAAGTTGCTTGAGAGAAGTGACAGATCTTTTATTTAAATGCCCTCTTGCAAGAATCCTACTTTCAAATGTGCCTGTGTCATATCAGTCCCATACAGAGTACAATACCAATTGCCTTTTTTATATGTCAGGTCTGAAATGCCGTGTTTGCGTTGCCAAAGCCACATTTACACCATCCTTCTGACAGTTTGATTGAGACAAATGCAGAAAGTGACAGATGGGTTAACGGCCCTACCACGGTGTCATCACATCGCTGCAGGAAATGGCATCAACATGCAATCTCAGCAAGACGTACTATTACACTTCGTTTGTCTCTAGAACAAGTTTGGAGAAGCAATGGGTGTCCCATGGTTCAAGATCAGCTGTAAAACTGCATGTCCCACTCCTCCGAGTTGTTCATACATTATTCCCTGCTTTAGCTCCTGCAACTGAGTCTTCAGCCTTAACTCTGCCTCTGGAGCTGGCCAAAAGTCAGAGCTTCAGTTTTTCAGGAAGTTGTTTGTTTCAGTTCAGAGAAATAAATAAATAAATAAATATTTTTTTTAAAAAGTATAGTCTTTTAAGAAAGAAGTAGTAGTTCACTCTAGGTCCCAACCCGGTTGTGCCCAGGAACAAGGAGCATCTTTGCAAATACCATTGCAGGTGCTTGGTAGAATTCATATTTTTGTAACTTTCTATGCTCCTGCTGTCCTTGGGTTCAGTGAGCATTCAACGGCTAGCAAAGGAGGATCCTACAGACTTTCATTTTCTCACAGCACTTTTTGTCTCTAAGGAAATCTTTTCTACTGGTACCCCACACGGGGTCACATAGCCGCAGTCCTGTAAGATGCAGCCGTTTATTTGCATTCTGAGTTCCTCTCAGAATAAAAACATCCTCCCAGTTCTCAAAACTGTTCCCATCCTCTGCAGAGCTCTGCTTTCTCCGTGTCATTCTTCGCCTCCTCATTATAGCCTCCTGTCGGTCCAGCATCGCCTGTTCTCCTGTACAAAATTCATCCCGTGGTTCTCAGCTGCTTGTAGCGATTCCCCTTCTCACCCCACCGGTCTCAGATCTTCTCTGCCTCACTTCACATCACTTTAACAGCCCTTTAGGAAAGTTTGTGCTGCCTGCCGTCGGCAGGTTTCTGCCCAGAGACTGGTCCCCTCAGTGCTTTCTTAGCTACGAGCTTCCTTAGCTCACTTTTCCGTCCGCCTCCTTTTGCCCCGCTTCCCTCCCATTGAACCCCTCCACAATAGAATGCTGCGGTATTACACATCTTCTGCAAACAGCACGGCATTTCTGTGAAAATGCATTCCAAAATGAATTGTAGTGCATTGTATAGGAGTCATAAAATAACATCCACTGGGGGAAGCAATTACTTGCTCAACAATGCCCACAACATTCAGCTCTTCAGCTTCTGGGGCTCAATAATGCCCACAGCATTCAGCTCCTCACCTTGTAAGGGCAGAAGGGTATGTTTCTTAGTAAAATAATTGTATTTTAATTCGGAACAGCCTCTTTCACTAAACATGAAAACTATACAAACCTGCATGAAAGCAGTCTCATCGTGCTCACAAGAAAAGTGTGGGCTTTTCTCATTTAATTTATTTTGAGAAAATGTATTTCCTGGTTCTTTTCAAAACTGTGATTTCTAGACATGGCTGCTCAAATAAATTAGACTTCTTCCTGTCTGAATCACGGACACAGTATAGGATTAGGAGAACACAAATTGGACAAGTGGTTTTTGTGGAAGTGTGGCTGTGGCATGCCATTCTTTAAAGGTGTGTTTGTTTTTTAATTATTTCTTCAGGTCTTCTGTGGATTGACTTGTAAACAAAAAAATTGAGTCCAATTGCATCTTATGTAGACAAATTTAACCATCAAAGGGCAAGTGCCAGCAAAATGACAAAATTTAAATGGTTCCCAGTAAGAGTGCTGCGTCCTGACAAGTTTGGTTTGATGGCGACATTCAAAAAAAAAAACCAAAAACTTCAAAATATTAGAAGGTGTTCAGTAAGAGGCTTCTTATTTCTGGCCTCTTGGTTAACAACCTGGAATTTCCCCTTGACATGAATTTGGGCCAGGAGCGGTGTGCAGTCCCCTCGCTATCTAGCAGGGCGCACAGTAGGCTTCGACCTTTGTGTGATGCCACCTTAGTGATGGGCCAGGCCAGCCAACAAATGAAAGCAAATTGAAATTGGATTGTGGTTTTCTATCAAGATTGCCCCCTTAGCAATGTGTAAAGCATTAAATACTTCTGCAGCACAAACGATGTGCATGGTTTCTCAGTGTAAGTACTGAAAAAGCACAGACAGGAGGCAAGAAAATGTCTTTTTATGCCTCTATATGTTTTTGTTAATAAAAAATCTTCATAAAATGTGTTAAGCACCATCAAGTTCCCAATCAAAAAAGCCCTTCGAGATTTTAGTATGGCGTGCACACATATACATAACATCTTCTGTGTACAGCTGAGTAGGGTTTTTTTCCCTTTTCTCGTTTCTTTTTTTAAGCCAGTTTGGTAATCCACCCCCCCTTGGTAAGGTAATGGCAATCTACCAGCATCCACGTGGAGCTTTCCTTTGGCAGGGTAAGAGTCTGTGAGATGAGCTCTGATTAACAAAGACAAAAAAAATCAATATTTATGTTAAGTAAATGATGGTTGGCAAGAAGATGGGGAAACGTCCAAAGTTAAATGTAATTGATCCATATAACGCACAAGTGGAAAAGCGAAACTCTGACAAGTTTTTTGGGGGTCTTAAAGTCTGAGCAAGGAGCAGCTTGCTGTGAGCACCTCTAAAATGTCTGTCTTTGTCTCACCCTTCCCGATGAAGCATCCTACCGCTGTTTTCAATTTGTCAAATTCAAACCATGTGGGAGCCCCTCCTCGGCACGGAGCACTTTTCCCTTCCCCACTAATGCGTTGCCTGACACATAACAATACCCATTCAGACACTTCTTACTTGAAATCAGCTCGAGTACACTCAATACAGAAATGCTCCTTTTCATTCCTCTCATAGAAAGAATTTTCACATAGGCTAATCTAGTCCCAAGCAGTAAATATATATGTAATCTATCTGTATATTACATAGAAATATTTGATCTAAATTTCCTTATCCAGAATTTCCCTTCAGTGAAGTGACATGATTTACGAAGACGGGTTCTGTTAACATCTTCTTTGTAGGATTTTCCAGTAAGAAAAAGGCTTGTTGTTGCTTGTTAAACCTGGGAGAAGGGATAGCGTCTTTGTTTAAACTTGTTTGAAACGGGCACCCTCTAGCACGAGGAGCAGGAGAGCTCCAGGAGGAATGATGTAAGGTTGAAAGGAGCAAATTTTTCCTGCAGATGTTTCAGTAGGTGTGTGTAAGAGTGACTGCTGGAGAACGCAAGCACATCCCATTGCTGGAAGACTGGCAGCAAAATATGTAAAATCAGACTATTCAAAGCTCAGGATGGAAAATGGTGTGGTACTGACACTTGGCTGGCTGTGACCTTCTGCTAAGAGCACTCAAAACGCATATGCCACCAGATCTAAAAATAGAGGACAGAAAATTGGCAGGGTGCTCCCTGGGGTCTAAGCCGTGTAACGCCATGTCGTTTGTAACCGCATGGGCATTTGTCACCACAATCCTGCGTGAAGGACAGACGCTGTGCAAACCCTTATTAACGCGTCGTGGTTGGGGGGGGCGAGTTCAGTCTGATGTCCCTGTTCTTCCCTGAATCTGTTGTGGGCATCTAGCTGATACTTCAAGGGGTGCACGATAGCGCCTGCCATGAAGTACGCAAGTACTTGATTACAGCACACGCCTGTACTTGGCAGTTTCATTGACAAATTTGTTAATAAAGCTATTTTCTCTTTGCCCCCACCTCCAGGGTATTATGAGCCGCTCGTGCTGCAGGAGGTCAGCCAGCAAGGCCCGCACGCTGAAGGGGAGCACCTTGTTTGCCATCTCCTTCATACCTCTCAAGTTTTTGAAGATGAATTATTTATCAAAGATGCTTCTTTGGACAGTAGATGTCATCTTTAATTATTCCTGACTTGTTTTTCCCGTGCAGCACATGGTGAGTTTCTTAAAGAGAGTAAAGATGCTTTATCTTCACGATACCAAAGAACAGACCGAAGAAAAATATTTTTCTACTTAACTTGCATGCTAGCCATGATGAAAGGCAATATTCTACTCCTAGATCCATGCCACAGATTCCTGCTCAGATGTTTGGCTACCCACACGTGGGAGACTCCCGCTAGCACCAGTGGGAGCTGAAATCAGCCAGACTGATACTTCTGGATGCTGAAGGTCTTTTTGTAATGCAATACACACCGTAAAAGACTCAACAAGACGATATGCAGTATAATCACCATCTTGGCAATGAGAAGGAAGAGGTGTGAGGGGACTTGGAAGTTAAAATACTCCCTTCCTTGGGCTCAGGCATGTGTGAGAGAGGAGGAACCTGGTGGGAAGGCTTTACCTGCATTCAGTGTGTGCATTGAGCTCACCTGTATAAAACCAGCCTAAGATTTTTCTGTTAATTAAGCACTCACAATGAAACTTCACTGATGCTTCAGCTGCATGCCACCTCTCTGCAGAGCAGGGAAACAGCCTGCATTTACAAAGCAACAGCATGCAAAAATACCAAACCACAAGACTGTTGGTTTTTTTAACTCAAATTTACATTACATACAACTTTATGGCAACATTTGCATAAGAAATATATTGTTTGCAGAGACATTTCTCTTAGAATCTTAACATGTGTAAAAACTCAAAAAAATGCATATCTAAAGAAGCCCAGTCATTCCCAGGTTCCCACAAGCATCCTTAAATACCATTGTGAGGAACCACCACCACGGAACATGCTCTGTAATTACCACGGAGAGATTATTCGGGCACCAGACAAAGCAAAGGTGGACCTGCAGCCATCAGTCACGGCATAGCTATCGACCTGGAATTAGGCAGCTTCTAATGGGTAAGGATTGCAGCCTCTGCGCAGGGAAAGGCAATTCCTCAGCGCTCATTCCCATGCCTGTCCTCCAAAGCACCTAATAATGGAGCAAGGCTGAGATGGGACTTGTGCACGGATGCAGCAATAACTGCCGTGAGCAAATGTTTTGGTGAGTGGTTTGTGAAAGACAGTTGCAAAAATATTCCCTGATAAAGCACCAACAGCTCTTGGATACAGGGATTCATTTATCAGGATAAATGTCGTTCGTTTTCAGGATAAAACACTTCTTCTCCTAAAGTCCAAACCTCCACATGGGAGATGGAGAGCATTTTGTTTTTAACACAGGAGAATCATTTCCCCCTTCCACCTGGAAGCAAGCGCTAAATTGCTGCCTGCAGAGTTTCACCTGGGAGCTGAATTACCCCCACTGGTTTTGTGCTGTCGCCAAGGCTACAAATGAGCCACAGGTGGGGTGGCTGGGGTCTCGCAGCAGCTCTCAGCCAGCAGGTTCTGTTTCCCCTCCCTGCAAGAAGAGGACACCGAACAAGAGCAAGCAGGTAAGAAGCTTTGTGCTCGATGAGTTGATGTGGGCAAAGCAAGTAGCATTAATATTTCCTACGCACTGGGGAGTGTCCCCTCTCCTAGCGTGAGCTGAGGTGCTGCATCTCCTGTTCCTTCGCAGGAATGATCCGTGTTATGGTAAGGAACAGGTGCGAGCGGCTATCTTTGTGCTGCCTGTTTGATAACTTTTTTTGGAGAAAAAGATGATGCTTTTGGAGTAGAGAGTGAACTTTGAAGGAAAGATGATTATTCTTAATCGTGTCAGAGTGGTGTGCTTGGGCCTGTTCCCAGAGGTCCTCAGAGAAGCAGGCCTCTGAGTACGTAGCCTGTGGTCTCAAGCAGCAGGCTGGTGTTTGTCGGGGTGTGCATCTCCAAACCTTCGCTGTTTTGGGCACATTAGGCAGCGGGGCTCCTCGAGCTGCTCAGGAGTTTGTCCTTTTCTTTGCCTGCTACAGCCAAGGGACACACGTTGGGTAGGCTGCAGGGCTTGGTCAGCTTTAGTTACGGTTTGGGACTGAGGTGGTGATAAAGAAGCTGTAATAAAAAATCGCAGCTGCCATATTTTCCAGAATCCTGTTTCTTGTGCTGCAGGGCACCCTGTGGGTGGGGGATTTCTTGGTCAGCTCCCAGGAAGCTCCCAGCTCCTGCTGGTGACCAGCAACCTCGCTGGTGGGCCGTGCTCTGCTTATCCCTCTTGGTGTGGCACGGGGAAGCCAAAGCCGAATACCCACAAAGCAATTACTCATTGTGCTCCAGCTGGCTGCTGAGGAAGCGTATGCTGCTCACGGTGCAAGCATTGAGCTCTCCTCAAAATACCAGCCTAACATTTCTTTAGGTGTCAAGACTGAGGAACCCTGCTAGCTTTTTTTCCTGTTTGCTTTGGCAAAACTTACCCTTTCTTTTTTTACAATTATGAGCCACAGTAAAGGTTAGTTTTGTTTTTGTTTTTTTTTTTCATTTTTAAGGCTTACTCTGTATTTCTACTCACTTAATGACACAAGTAGACCTTTCTCTTTGATTTCTCCCTCCTTTTATGTGTCTCTGCTGGTGACTAACAGTCTTTTAATCTGCAGCTTTCCCTCCATATAGGTTGTGCCTATGTCACGCCATACACATATGCTGTTCTCTGAACCTTCTTCAGCATTGTTCTCTGTCACCTCTGGCATCCTTATTTACTGCCTCCTGCTTTGGGACACTGTCACTAACTTTTTCTTGGATTACTCAGAGGAAATGTGGAAGCCGTCAATGCAGGAATGTTTGAATGTGGCTCCAAAATCTCTCTCTGTGACCAAAAAGCCATCTATTCTTTACAGAGGCTTGTTTGTTTGTTTTTAATTACTGACAGATGAAACTGCGTGGCACTTAGCTTGGACTACAATCTGCTGCAATGTGAGATGGGGGAAAGCATGCACTTCAGTTATCTGTTCTAACAGCGTATGTCTGACCTTTCTTTTTTTCTGTGGATTTTGTGCTGTTTCTGCACATCTGTGTTCTCTGCCTTTTTATGATCTTGTGGTGTTTCATGTGCTGCTGCTTTTCATATTTTATTTCCCTACATGGAGGGCCTGAATTTGTTTTCAGTTCTCCTGGAACAGAAGTCTGTTATCCATACTAATGGAGACCCGCAACAAACCTTTCCTGCCAAACCATATTTACTGTACATAATGTATTTTTCAGCAGTAGAGGAGTTGTTTTGAGTTAAAAAAAAAAATCTCATTTTCTTAATTAACTTTTTTTATTGAGGGTTTAATGCATGTTCATTACAGAAATTGCAGCTCTCCTCTGAAAATTGACTGTAAAAAATTTCTTTGCGGGGTTCCGCATTTATTGTGCCTTAGGGATTTTTTTCAGATCAAATGCTCTCAGTTTGGTAGTAAAAGGCTGTTTTTGTCTTCCTACCTGGCAGCCCTGCGCATTCAGCGTGGGCTCTCAGGCGGGGTTTTCCCCTCACCACGCGGCAGCAGTCCACACCTGCCTCATCGGTGGGGCAAACACAGGGTGGCAAGCAGCTCCCCAGATTTGGGTTGCGGTGGGTTCTGGAGCAAGGCTCATGTCGCTGCTTGAGGCAAACAAGCCTGGGGCACCTGTGCTTAAATAGAAGGCACAAGTCTCCATCGTCTGGGAGAGGTATCCTCATCTGGGTGCTCTGTTCAAGGCTGCTGCAGAATCCCAACGTGCTTCACCCCTACTTGTTTCATCCCTCTGCCTTTTTTTTTTTTCCTGCCACATGCCTTTTTGCTTGTTTTCCATCTTAAAACATCATCACGCAGTTGCTCTAAATGAGCTTACAGGTTTATGAAATGGCGTTACGGTCCATCTTGTCGCAATGCCAGCGTATTGCTCCTTTTGGTGTAAAGGTTAAGAATTTTACTTTATCTTTAATAGCCTGTATTTGGCTCTCCAGGACTGTAAATCTGCAAGTAGAAAGACCAGCAGGAAAACACTGAGAAGTAATTAATAACAAATGGGCCTCTCAAAACATAAGGAAATGGTGTCGTTTTGATGTTAATATACTGAGGATATGAATAAAGTGCACCAGGGAAAAAAGAAAGGCATTATCTTCTGCAGTTCATTTGAGGTGCGCTGGACGTGAGTAGCAGCATTACATTCATCTCTTGAAGTATGAAGTATTATCTGCTCATGTCCCAAAACTGTAGTTCCATCAGTTGCCAGAAATGCTTGATGTCAGAGGGAGAAATAGTGTGTTTTTTTTAAAAAAATAATAATTTAAAAAAAGGGCAAAATAGAGGAGTGTCTCCTCACGTGGGGCCTTCCCTGTGTGCAGCAGTCTGTGAGCTCAGGGACTTCCCAGGCTTTAGTCGTCCCATGTCTATACGCTTGAGAGCTGTGATATATTTCCTTTAACTACGTGTCTAATTTGGAAGTTGCTGTATGTATTTGGCCTTCAGACCATGTATACATCTTTTTCTCTACTCTATTCTTGTTTTCATCCTTTCTTGTGAAACTACTGTGTTCGTGTGTTAATTATCTGCTTGTAGCAAGGAACAAAAGTCAGGGATCTGTGCTGATACTCTGCATAAAAGTGAATTTTCCGAGTAATTGCTGAGAGAAGTTAGGGGAAAACTGGACTTTGAGCTTGGGCAAACCATGATCACTCCTTTCCTGCATTGTGATTCAGATGAAATAAGTTGGTATTAAGAAACACAGCCTCACCGATGGCTGGGGAGTCCGTATAGAGCCAGCCGAGTGTCTGACTGTGGCTTGAGTGCCACCTCCCAGGGACTGCAGGTACGTAGGCTGAACTTCCAAAGCACCGAGGACATCCCTTGTGCTGCTTGCACGCTCGGCTGCACGGGCTGGAATCGATGGGTGGTCTCCCATGGAAGACCGCAGGACGCAGAGGACGTCATCTTTCCTTTCCTCCTGCCGGAGCTGCAATTGTTGTGGTTGTGAGTGAGCAGATCTCTCGGAAAATAAGGGTGGGAGAACTTCATGGAAATACGGTCCCACAAATTGAGAACACGTTTTTTATTTGATCTCCTATAGTTGCTAGACAATGGCTTGTAACTTAGTGGTCGCAAAGGGGTGCGTTACAGCAGGGGGAGCGAGATGTCTGATGAAGGACGCAGATTTGAAGCCCCCATATTGACCGGGGGGCTCTCTCCCATGCTAGCATCCTATTCCAGTGTATTCACTGCTAAAGGCAAGTACACATGTTGCTTTGCCTCTTCCACTGCTGCACACCACTCCGCGTGTCAGAAAATGTGGACCGGAACGTTTGTAAAATTGGCTTGTGCATTAGCAGTTAAAAACAGAAATTACGGTGCTTTTGCTCTGTTTCAAGGTAGCATCGCTCTGAGGAGCAGCTTTCCAAGATTGCCTGAAACAGCTCAATCTTTTGGTGAAAGCTAAGACTGAAAGCGGTATGTTAATTAGCAGAGCAGCAAATCAATAAATGCATCTCTGTTGTCTCATCTGCTGTCCAAATAAAGGATCTCAGTACTTTACATCTACATTTCCCTTCTTTACGGTACCCCTGCCCTAAGATGCAGAATTGAACGTCTTGGTTTCACTTTCAGTTGTATGAAGGACAAATCAGAAGCTGCTGCTTTCTGTGGATACAGCAGACTGATGTATTAGGGATTTTTTTTTTTCTCAAAATGGTTTTCGTTGGTGCAGCCAGATGAAGCAATTCCTTTTAGATCTATCTTTGCAAATAGGTCCTGTTGAAAAGGCTGCCTGCTAAGACTGTTTGGCTCTCAGAATGAATCTTCCTTTGAAAAGTGTTTAAAGATTTAAGTTTAGCCCTAGACATCAATTTCCAAAAGCTCTTGGACTTCAAACAATGAGCTTAACTAGCCTCTGGAATAACATGAAAGCTAGCACAATGTCCAGCACATCTATTGAAAAAGCCTCTAATATCTTTAAGTGCCCAATTTATCTTTGGATTTAACTTTAAAACTGATGGAATTTTTAAATGAGGGAAAAGTTCTTCTAAAACATAACCATAAGCTGCTCTAAAACACCGATCTGAACCGACTGGGACAGATTTAGTTTCTTACATACCTATTTGCAGCAAGATATCCTGCTTGAGGGGATGATTTATTGTTTCTGTCAAAAGAAGCTGCAGTTCCTCTTACAAAATTGTTAGAGACTGAGTCTAAAGGGATTAGCAGACTTTAAGTTTAAGCTTTTTAGTGTGTCATTTGGTTAATTTACAGCACCTCTTTTAGCAGCTGTGGAAATGGGCTGCTTTCTAATATGGTAGCACCGATAGTTTTATAGCGAATTTTAATTGCTTTACAGTTAGCATTTTTAACTCTTCTACCCACTCTCTGCTCCTTCCTTTCCAGAAGACAGGTCTTCAGCTGTGCAGCTCTCGCATATCTGCTTTCTCCTCACTTCTGTTTTTTGTTGCAACAGACGTACTTTTCAGATGTGGGTGGGAATGAGTGGGTTTGCCGCAGAGTAACAGCAACCATACTCCTTCCTGAAGTGTCTCCTGTGTCTTCATGCTAAGGAGACCGTAGAAGACTCACCAACATGTGGCCTCGTCCACATATCCATGCCAGTTTGTCAGCCTTTCATGCTGGTTTAACTTGCATTAAGGGGAAAAAAGGGACAGAAACAAGCTTTGCTCTTGTGTCATGATTGTTTAAGCAGCACTAGTTTGTTTTAACTGTGCCCTGTTTCAACTTTTGAAGGAGAGGGATTGCTACGTTTAGCCTTTCACTAGCTTTCACTCAGCTCTTGGCATAGGTGTGCCTTGTGGGTTTCTTAACGCCGGTAGAAGTTATGAGCGTTGCGTTTCCATGAGATCACTGAAAGAAAAGAAAAACTTTGAAGAATGAACAGTTCAGATATTTTTTTTTAAGAAGTCAGCCTAAAATAGATTTTTTTTACTACTTCTAGCATTATCTACTAGAGTAGATACAATCTGAACGTCACTGCTCTTTCTCAAGAATCCATGTGCAAAAAATGTATCTACCCATGATGTCTCTGAATACGATTTTTCCAATAATTATTTGATGAACATCCGTCATAAACTTAGTTGTCAGATGTGTATTGACCACTGAACAGAAAATTCAGTGGTTGCTTCTTATAGACCTCATCTCTCCTGGCCCTTCAGGTTAGTGATTGTTGCTAAACAGGTTGTGTCTTGAGATGTTAGTTAATATTTTTACACACTTAAAACATGTTTATGGAGCCCTCCCTACCTAGCCCCTTTCTGGGATTAAAAAGATGTCATTCTGAATCCCAGTTTTCTTTGGAAATGTTACAGAATTGTTTCCAAGGCCATGCTGGCATTAAATACCTGCGTCTTTCCTTATCACAGAAGGTTGGTGAAATTAATTTCCTTTTCATAGACTCCAATTAAAATATAGCTTATATAGTTTGTCATGATGTTTATTGTGAGTCACATGAGAAGACTTAAAGGTGTTGTTTTTCAGCATTGAAAATGCCACTTGTAAGGCTTTGGTTGATTTCGTGTGGCGTTGCCTTTATACAACGGAGGTGGAAGAAAATTCTTGATTAGTTGATGGATTGTTTCTAAACTGTCTTTGTCCTTAATGTTACAGTTGCTAATCATGATTTATAATGCTTGACCATTTTCTCCTCTAGGAACAGATTTTTAAAATTGCAATTATTAGAATCTTTTTTCCCCCCCAAACCTGATTTTTTTTGTCATGTTTTTGTTCTATGGTAGCACAGTGTCATGATATGAGGGATAACCTTGATTGCTCCAGTGTCACTGGTGGCAGTGAATATATTTGCATAACCTGAGGAAATGTCAGTGTAATTATTAGCTATCAGGAAATATTACCCTGATACTCATAATGATTTCATAAATAATAAAGTTACAAAGAATAATAGGCGGTTTGTTGGTTTTTTTTTTGCAATTTGCTAAACTAACAAACAAGTGTGCCTTTCGTAAGCAGTTAAATGCGTAACTGAATCCATTCTTTCAATAAAAATGTCTAAATATCTACTTGTTTTTAAGGATGCTGTGAAGTGTTGTAGATATCAAATGTCTATGCTTTAATACTAGGAAAAACAGTGAGGTCTTGAAGACTTTGGTGCTAGTTTGACAGATGTACCTGATAACCCCAAATCAATTTCTGTTGGGTTAGAACAATGTGACAGGTTTAGATGTTGACGAGGAGGGTGGGACCATTTTGCTTCAGTTATTCTGCCCAGCTATTCTAATTAATCTCCACTTAATTTAAAGAAATTGCTTACTGTATCTGATAATGAGCTAATTTGTAATTCAATTAGCAGCACCATTTGCAAGCATTTAATGTGAACAAAAACACCTGCTGAACTGCTCAGTCTGTGTTATACCTTGAAATGGCAAGATGGATTTTCCTCCTCGGGAATGCCAGGGCGGGCAAGGCCAGGTCACACGACGGTCCACAAAGATGGACCAGTACCACCTGTCTCAAACACCAGCCTGATTTTACCCCTTATAAAGAGCTGCCAAATGGCAGTTTGAATGGGCTCTTTCCTGCAGTGTTTTCTGGAAGCTTGCCTTATTCATCCACGTTGTAGATATGCAACTGAAAGCTCCTGTAGGAGTGAGAGATGCCGATGTTATAGGACAGCCAGCTCAGCCCACTGCAGTTGAGCAGTGTCCTCGTGGATGGGATGTTTTGACCTAGCTGTTACTGATGGGGTTCTCTCCCACTTCCACAATAATAAAATGTTATGCTGTTTGCTTCCCCCAGGTTTTGTGAAGACTTCTGGCTGCAATTTAGCAAAGCAGCTAGGTGCACGTTGAATTTTCTTGTCTGTAGTGCCACTGAAAATTGGAGGGTGTGCTGTAGAGCAGAGGAGCTTCTAAAAGCAGTCTCCTATTCAGACAAGACTATTTTGGAGAAAAGAGATCCATTTTATTTTTGTTCTCTTATTGGTCATCTGCGAGCACGTGAGTGCTTTATAAATACATGTGATTCTGGGGCTTCTCTAGTGTTTCTGTATATGGAGCTTTGATTCTTAGCAATGCCCTGAAAGTACTTTCTTTGAAAGACTTTTTGTGAAGTCTATGAGAACATTGCCAAAGAACAGTTCCATCTTAAAAATAAATAAAATAAAATCTGCATATTAGTCACTTTCTGCAACTAGTTAATCTAATTAATCAAACATAAGCATGTTCCTTAGTTTTGTCGAGTTATTACGAAGCGAAGAAGGTAGATCATCTACTCAGAATGCTTAAACAAAGGACATACCCTTTGGTCAATAGATTTTCTTTGGTAGGCACGATGGTACGACCTAAAATGAGGGTAACGACATGAGAGTAGAAAAGGCATGTCTGTATAAAAGTGGCATAACAGGAAGGGTGACATAGGGTGTCATAACATTTAGTTCACTGGGAAAGGAAAGGACAGAGGAGGGAAGAGAGATCAAGTGTCTCTATTTCCTACTAGAGTGTGACTCAGGATGGGAATTAAGCCAAACAACCAGATTTAACGCTTCTAATCACTTTTTTTTCTTCTAAGATTCTTTTCTTCCCTTCATGACTAGCACCATTTAAAGAAGACCTAGCAGGCCAACGTTCATCTTAATTATTCTCTTTCAGGTTTGTGTGCACTCACAATGACAAGTATTCAAGGCGATCCAATTTTTTCTGCCTTTGGCAAAGGGAATTAGATGCTTGCCCCTAACACTTATAGCCGATGTGCTGTATGTCCACAGCCCCACTGAAGTAAGGGTGGGTTACTTCGACTTATAACGAGGGTATAGCTTCTGAATTTTTTAGGTAATTACCATCACAAATAGATGCTAATAGAGGCGAAGGGGAGGAAGGCAGAGCTTGACAGCTGATTGAAGTCTAGAGTTATCTGTATCACTTTAAATATAAAAGTTGGTGGTTCATTCAGTAGTGGATGTACCGCTGTGGATGTAGATGAGACCTAAAAATGCAGACTGCTGGTGTCTGCATCCAGAATGGCACCAGTTGTCTCTTGGAACGTTATTTTTCAATGAGCATCAGTGTGAAATGACAGCCAGCTGTCTGTTTTTGTTTGGTTTGGTTTTGGAGCATTTGGGGGGGGGGGTTCTCAGAGGTTTTTGTTGTAGATTATTTCCCTGTGGTGAAATGTGGTTCCTAGGAATTGAAGCTACTCTAGTTGGTCACTGGCTCCTGTTATTTTATTGTCTTACTCTGTGATATGTATGAGAGCTTTTTCTTTGTGGCTTTTCGGAACAGTAAGCATCAAAACCCTAAAATTTCACTTCTATAATTGATGTTGGATACATTAAAATAGACCAAGCAATGTAAGCTAAATACAGTTGCTATTTTTTTTAGCCACTAAAGGATTTTTCTTTTTTTTAATTCTTTTTTTTACTTGCTATTATTACTATTTCCATATTCTTCCTAAAATGTTGGCTCCTGAACTGAGATGCAGTATTTAGAAGTGTATTTTCCTCAGTATGCAACTCAATGACATTACCTCTATTAACTTAACATTAGCTAAGAATTCCTCTCGAGTGACCAAACTCCCTTCCTTAAAATGCTCTCAGACCTACCAAGACTCTTGTCTCATAGTTACAGCTGTTCTTTTCGTATGACCGTGTTGAACATGTCTCATCTTGTTGCTGGTTCACAGATCACTGGACTGCCAACAGTTTGCCTACTTTTTCATCTTTCATCATAACAAAATAATCTTTGTGCCCTCTTCAGACTTGTGCAAGCTTTTTCTAGCTGTGTGCGCTTAGTTACTGTGTTACATCAAACCTGATGCCTTTGGGACTTGAGTAACCTCTGGTTTGCTGATGTCAACCACGTCTGTTAGTAGTTGTACAACTTTAAGTCTTGAAATTTAGAAACAAACTATTTTAGGCTGCCATGTTCATTATGTGCATTACGGCATTTGACAAGAGACTTTTAACTAGGTTGAGAACGGCTAAGTCGTGGTAATGCCGTGGTAAAATGCTAGGTTGTATCGGCATTGTCACCGTGATGAGTCACATCTCTGGCCTTTCGGGCTTGAAAAGCAGAGGTGGAATTTTCCCAACTAAAGTGTGCTAGTTAGCAATGGACTACCAAAGTATTGGTAACTGTGAAGTGACCGTCTTATGTCTATGTCAGACGGTTACTTTCACAGGGTCATGGCATAATCCAGGCTCAAAGGGACCTCTTCCAAGCAGTGGTAGTTGTGAGACGAGGCAAGGCTGTCCGGGCTTTAACCAGTCAGGCTGGGGATCTTCCTGGTGTGCAGACTGCGTGGCTGGCCTGGTCCCTGCTCCTCTGCTTCATGGTGGAAAGGTTACTCCCCTCCTGTTCTCCTTCATGTGTGCGTTGTTGGGTTTTTTAAGAATATCTGTAGTGTTTGAATTTCAGGGTGTTTTCAGAGAAATGAAATAATACATTACAGTGCTCCATACCTTCAGGTCAGACGTCTGAGTGGCTGAAGGTTGTTACTGCTAACACGAATGTTCCTGTGAAGCGGAGTGGTCCAACTCTAGTTATCACAAAAAGCACGCTGGGCTAGACAACATCGGTTTGTGCTTCAGCTGGCAGAAAAGCTGTGCTGTCCCTGGGGAGCCCGATCCAAGGCAGAGAGAAAGCTTTTCCAGAGCTGAGCTCTTTCCAGCAGAGGAAATGACATCCGGTTGTGTTGTTTTATACCTGTTCGGAGAGTCCCTGCTGAATAGTCTACTGCGTTGGCGTCTGAGGTTGCCAGCCCAGCGTACCTCGCAAGCACTGCAATTTTGCTCTAATCCCTCCCGTGTGGATTGAGGCACACTGGGAAGAATTACTGGGAAGAATGATGGGAATCGCGTTGTCCTAACGGAAGCACTTTAGGAGCAGCTACGGAGTGCGGGGATGATACCTGCACTGATCGCTGCACACCACTCTGCAGTAAAGCACCCCCACTTTGTCTTCCATGGTAGGCTTAAGGGAGTGCCTTATGTGGTTTATTAAACTTCACCTGGATAGATGTTGTTTCTTCCATTCCACTTGTTTCTTCCATTCTTCACAACCTTCCCCATCCTTCTAGTGCTGATGGAAGCAGAAATCCACACAGGAAAATAACCGGTGGGTCGTTCACTCAGTAAAAGTCCAACAATATCGCTACCAGAAGGAGAACCAAATTCAAAACGACATAAGTGTTCATAATGATGAACTTCAAACTGTTTTGAGGACAAAAATTTGAGTTGCTTTTTATTGCAACTTTAAAATACTGGTGTGCACCTCTAGAATATCAGCCCCACTCTGTAGTAGAAATTATTTTTTTAAACTTAGTACTTCAGTATTAGCCCTTATCAGGATATATGAACTCATACAGTGTCTGAAATAGGTCTATAGATTTGCTAGCTTCAACGGTTTAAAAGTCTTAGTATAATGCCCGAGGCTTATATTCCAAAATGTGTGATTAAAAGTATTATTGTGGCACCAGGTCAGGTGAAAGGTCCAGCCAGTTTGTTTTTCATTTCCAGCAGTAGCTTCTTGAGGAAACTGAAGGAAAGAGCACTAAAAATGGTGAGAAGCAGATGATGAGCATTTTCCTGGTACTTCTCTGACTTAAGGACTTCATTGCAATCTACATTGCAATTGTATGCGTCTTCAGTGCTCTGGGAAGTGCCAACATGGAATACTGGTGGCCAACTTTGATCACTAGTTGCAGATAGATACTGTGTTAAAATAAACTAATATTTGTAATCATGTCTACCCTAAAAATGTCTGTCAAGGTTTATCAGATAAACTGCATTTAATCCAGGAAATTCTGGCTGGTGATAAACTAGTAAACTCAAGAATGGGAACGTTTAACCAAGTACACACACAACCTAAAGGTGTTCTTCACCAACAGTACATGTTATTTATATGATCTAATTACGTTAATATGGTCTCAGTTTGGAAGAGCTGTGTGGTTTTTTTGGTTTGTTTTTGGAAGACTCATCCAATTGTTCTTTTTTCTATTGTTACCATTGCTATAGGGCAGAGTTAAGGCTGTTTGAATGCCCTCAACTGTAATTATGCAATTGCAAGCAATTTATCCAGTGTTTACATGCATATAATACATTCAATATTAACTTCATTGACCCTAATGTGCTTTGGATCAGGTCCAACATAGATGTGTTGCTGAATTTGTAAAATGCTTTGGGATACTTCAGATAAAAGGCATCGTGATAAAGTGGGAGTTAGTAATTACTATAAGCACGAGGAAGTGGTTGTACTTGACTCTAGCCGTTGACCCATAACTCTTGGTAAGAAATTGAAAGCTAAATGATAGATACTGCAGAGTAGCTTCACATCAGAAAAGCTATGCAATTTCATAGTCTCTAATCTAACCACCATGTTCTGGAGGCAGAAGGTGAGACATTTTTTGTCTGGCTGCAGTTAAACAAAGTGCCAAGTATTTCTTCCTCCAATTTGCTCTTTGCATGCTGAGCTGTAGGCTCAGCTGAAGCGTGTCGCAGCCTCCAAAGCATTGGTATGATCAGCCATGTGGTTTTAAAGACAATTTCATTCTGCATTGTCCTCCTTCCTTTCAACTGTTGTGACAATCCTTTCTTTGTATTGCTTTAGCACAGTGATTCACAACGCGCATATGAAGCATAGCCTTTGTAATCCTTCTAGTGATTTGGTATTGGCATTTAACCTTGTGAAATTACTCAGCTAAGTGTAAGCAAGAGAGCATATTGACATGGTCAGATACCCAGCAGAATGGGAATTTGCAATGCTCCAAATCTCGTGAAATCTGGGCATCATCCATTTGGCTGCCAGCAAAGAAACCTGATTAGCAAGAGACAAGCAGAATGTATCCGAGAAGCTACAGTACAACGTGTCACCCTGTGGCCAAATCAGGAGGACAGCAAGTGGTGTCACAAAGTGTATGCTTGCATGTAGGTGTAAGGAAAGTAAGCACATTGCTACTGTGGAAAGGAAATAAGAGAAGTAGTCAATCTGGCTTGTATAGACAGCAACTACTCAGTATATCTTGTAATTTGGGAGGGGAGATATTTCTTCTCGTTTGCTTTTTGAGCAGAAGATTGTTCAACCCTGTATCCTTGTATCGAAAAACTATTGGAGATGATTGCAGTGCTAAACACCAATCACTCACTGTCATGATAGCATAGCCAAGAGCTTTTTGCGCAGAAGAACAAATATGGAAACACTCACAGGGTTTTGCATTAAAAATTAAATAACTTTAAAGCAACTAATGACTCTTCCATCAAATATGGATAGTGTTGAAGAGAACATAGGGAAGAGGGCATTTATTCCAAGGACCTGACTTTCAGCTACCACTGGGCAGAGGTGGTGTTCCCAAAGCGACATACATTCCCCTCTGGCACCCCTGCCCTTCAGCAGCCAGCTGGGTTGCCTGACCTCTGCCATAGCTCTGCCATTTCTGTGACCTCCCCCCCTCAATTTGGCCAGCGGGTGATGGGGATGGATTCCCTCTTCATTTCTTGGTGCTTAAGACTTTGCTGGTGCATGGGAAGTACGATTATTTTTTTTCCCTAGATAATATAAAAAATATTTGTCATGGTAAATCATAAATGTAAATCACACTAAATACTTTACTACATATAATTTAAGAAAGCATAGGTATTAACCATATCTTCTGAGTTTTTGCGTAGCAAAGCTGCTTGTTACTGATGCAAAGATCCCAGTGTAAGTCTGTAAAATACAGATATCATCAGTAAGAAGGCGGTGGACAGAATCATCCACACTATTTGCAGGGCAGCTGTGTTTCTGCACAGAAAACATCTTTAATTTCCTTTTTTTTAAAAAAAAAAAAAAGTAAAAGAAAAGCAACCTCCCAGCAAGGAGTTCAGACCCTCCTTTCCCAAAGAGAAAGAAGTCAAGTGTGCGCTGTGTGGCAGTAATTATAATCTCCTTACAAAGAGGGCATATTTTTGCCAATAAAGCAATTTATTTAGAATAACAGACATATCAATCTAAAGTAATTACAAATTGCAACAGGAAAATTAAAGTGAGTACCTCAGAGGCGCTTGCTGTGGAAGGAATTTTCAAATAGAAACATACTGGGTGGAAAAATACAATACGTATTTTTTCTGTCCACCGTCTAGCTTAGCTGCTGCATTAATGTGCACTAATGTACGTTTATGCACTCCTGCTAATCATATCCAGAGCCCTTCTGAAGTAAATAAAGACTCTCTCTGTTCCAGCTAGTCCTGTTGTACAAAGCATCGTGCTAATCAAGCAAGTTATCGGCGTAATTAGGGAACAGAAATCACTGGGGGCATCGTGCATTGTGATTTGTCTGCTCTATTTTTTAAGATCCCAAAATGCAAATAGGTAATAAATTGAGTTAGTGATAAATTGTACTTTATGTTGATGTTGGTAGGAGACAGGCACCCAAATGGCACACGTCGGCAGGAATGGCTGGCTTCTTTCATCCCTCCCCCCTCCCGCTCCCCATGCGTGATGTGTTACTGAAGCACCTAACCCTATTTCCTTGCCAGGAAAACAAGAATGGGGCTTCTGTTAGGTCCTGCGCTGTCCTGGAGGCAGATGCTGTCCTCTGCCTCGCAGCGTGGGGAGGGAGGGGCTGGGGGGAGAAGTCAAAGGGAGTCGGGAAAGCAGGTGCAAGGCACTCCGAAATACCCTGAGGATCTCCCTGGGTCTGGAGGAGGGAGGACGTCCTGAGGCTAGATACCAGGAAGCAAGAATTCACTGGTTTTCCTTGACAAATTCCCAGCAGGAAATCTCTGGCAGGAGCTCGAGCTTGAGCTTTGTCTTCCCTCCTGGAGCCTCTGCCCCTCCAAAAGTGGTGTAGAATAGAGAGGGTGGTAGCGGAGGCTGTCAGCGCCAGCCAAGCAGCTCTGAGTGTTGGCCTGGGTGGACTGGGAGAGCGGCAGTGGCTAAACTAATCCATTTAATAAGGAGTTGGGTCAGTGTACATGGGGAGCGATCATCTCTTTCGTGTCTGCTTGCCTGAGCTATCCATGCTTCAGCTAGAACACGGACCTAAATCCCTGAAAAGATTTGTTGTGGCTGCTGCTGTTTCCTTTTATAACCTCCAAAAGCACTTGCTTTGTAACAACTTCTGAGTTATGTCACCTGGGAGGATGTAGAATCATGTCTTGGAAGCCAGCAACCAAAGGTGGTCTGTGCCTGTAGGAACAAAGGAGATATGGGCTGAAACAGGGGAAGCTCAAATAGTTAATTTTGGAAGCAACAGTTACTTAACAGAAATGTATTCAAACATCCTTAGACCAGGCTGTCCATCAGAAAAGTCCATGCAAAGCTATGAGGGAAAGATGCTGATATCGATCTTGCATCCCGATGGGAAGATTAACTCGCGTCAAAGAAAGCCACCATCAGAGAGAAGTACTGTGACAGCTGTGGCACTTTTCTTCATTATATTCCTAAAACCTGGATTTCTAGGAGAATGTGTTAGCTATTTATTTGCTCTTGTATTAACTAAAGCCGATGCTGTGAAAGGGTGGAAAAGCAATGAGGCTTTTCTGGATCTAAAACTGTACAAACTATTACCCGATGCTAAGGGAGAGCAAATCCTCAGAGGCTGGGTAAGGGCAGGAGGTTGTTACTGATAACCAGCTGAAGCTGAGATGGCGGCAGGTAGCCTCTTCACGTGGTTCATGTGCACCCAGAAGTGGTCAAGTTTTGATTTAAATATCTGGCTGGGAAGACTGGGCACCAATTGCACCTATGGAGAACTATGGGGGAAAGAACTATGGAACTACAGAAGAAAACAAAGCCTTGCAGGTTCAGAATGGGGAAGGAGAATAGCCGAATGCCATATAATTATCAGCCAAGCAACTGTACATAGTCCAGCCTGGAGCTTCTGACTCTGGTCAGCTTCTGGCAAGGTTGTTCCCGTGTAAATATAAAATTACATAAACAAAATTATGCATTTATGCAAATGCATCTGGAGTTCTTATGGTGGATCACATAAATAATGGTACAAATGCATGTTGCGCGTATGTTGTGATGTAGTCGTTCCCGATGGACTTGCTTAGAACTAGGGGAAGGAAACAAGGCCACCAACAGCCTGTATTTATTTACCCAGATTCAGTAGGAGGTTGGGGCGGGGGGATGTCGGAATTTGCTCCTCCTGTGCTAGTTTTCTGGAAGTTCTAGTTAAAACGCTTTGTTTAAAGCCACCTGAAATTACCAAAAGTTTGCAATGCTGATAAGGAACTCCTACCAGAGCTGCCATCCCCTGCCACACAGGGGCTAGGAGCAAAGCCCTAGGGCGACGCATTTTGACAAGCAGAGAAGGATCAGGCCCACAGTGCGAGTAACTTCCCATTTTGTTTATCCAGTCAGTTAGCTGAGAAGGTATGAGGCGGCAGGTGACCTAAATGTATCCGAATGCACTTTTTCTCTAGATCGTTTGCTTATCTCGAAGTGATACTTACCAGGCACGCGCCGGACCTGGTTTTGGGGGTGGAGGGTTGGTGGGTGAGTGTTTTATAAATAGCTCTCTCCAAATAGCCTGGCCTGGCAGCTCTGAATAAAGAGTAGGTGCTAAAGGGTACGCTGGTGGATGCGGGCAGCAGAAATTTATTCACTGTTAGCTTGGAAAGAAAAGTGTCTCTCCGCGTGTGTATTGACCAGCACGTCCCAGGAGTACCCACTGTCAGGTAGTCTATTGATCGCAAGCAGATTGTTGCAGGAAATGGGAGAAGTTACTGGTCAAAATCCGGTTCTCATAAGCAGGTATCAGCCACTGGATTTGATCAGAATTATTCACTGCTAATGAGCTAGCCAGCCTGTTTGATCACCCCCCCCCCCCCCTTTCCCCAGGCAGCCCCAGATTCCTGAAAACGTGCTGTTCAGATCTATTTTTCAGAGGTCTGGGATAGGGTGGGTTGTTTTATTCTATCTTTCAGTAGTAAATAAATCACTCGTCTTGCTCCTGAGGGTAAGGCTGCCAACCGTCCGTGGGTCTTGAGCCACAGCTTGTGGGAATCGGCTGCTGGGAAGGGGAAGGGCAGGCAGAGCCTGTGCAGGCTGGTGAGAAAGGGGAACACGAGCAGCTGAGCTGGGCCTAGGGGAGACATCGGAGGCAACCAGAAAGGAGTAAGTGCTGCAGGTGCCGGGCAGACCGGGCGGTCTGAAAGATGCTCTCCGGCCATGGCTGCTTCCCCCTCTGCATCTGTTGTTTCTGCTGGCCTTTGAACCTGTGTATTGTAAGGGGTTGGCGCTCGTTTGCTTTTAAGGCAGCTTTCAGAAGGAAAAGTGGGGGTGGGATTTGCTAAAATTAAAAAAAAAAAAAAAAAGCTGGTTGTTTTTTTGGTATTGCTTTTGCTATTGGGATGCTACAACTTACTATCACTTTTCTTTTCTTGGTATCTCCATTTAATAATATTAATTGAATGAAACACTCAAATCGTTAACATCAATCTGAATTACAAGGTATTTGGAAAAGAAAATAGATTTCTGCTACCCACATAAACAACTTCCAAGAGGAAAATCTAGATTGGAGGGAGGGGAAAAAAAAATCAAGACCAACTCCAAATATTTATCCTGGGATGAATTACGAGTTTTGCTGTGACACGAACACAAATCTGCAAAATGCAAGCATGCTGAAATAATGCTACAAATAGGTATTTCTTGCGGTGAAAGTATGTAGTTCAAAGCGTGAAACCAGCTCAGGCTTGGTGTCTGTGCGAGTGCTTATTTCTGCATCAATAACGAGGCACTTAGAGCCCTGATTAAGGAACTCGCACTTTGGAGGGAGGATTAGCTCCAGTTGATCATATCTCTAGCAGCCTCTGTCTCTTTGGCGCTTTCCTCCACTCTTCTGAACAATAATCAAAAAGAATGTGTTTTTATGCCTCAGAGGAATGATGTTTGTTTCTCTGGAAACGTTACCCTCCCATTTAGACAGGACCTGCTGGTGGCGGGGATGATCAGTGTCTTCACGTGGGCTGCTTCTAGCCTTCAGTGTCAGAAGGTCGCTTTCCTGTTGGTTTGTAAGAACAGCAACAAAAGGAATTATTGTATGTCTTTAAAAAAAAAAGTTAATCGCTAAAAGTCTACTTCACGAAACATCTGCTGCTCTGTGCTGTACTGTACAATCCCGTATGCCCGTATAAAACCCCAGTGCCAAGTTAAATACTTCTGTCCAGAAACACAGCTGAACTGCAGCCCTCTATTGCTTTCCAGAGGACTTCAGCTCTCCGTTTTGTGTGCTCCTATTGCAGTGGCAGACGCGTGATCCCAGCTGCATGCTTGGACATGAGAAATGCAGGACATGCTCTACTAATTACCCGTATGGGGGAAACAAAATCCTACTCCCGAAGATTTCTGTGGGTAACCTCTTCTGAGCAGGACTGGGATTTCAACCTCCAAATTCCTTTGATATTGTTCCAGCTGGAGCATGCTGCAAGGTAGCCCACTACTGTTTTTTTAAGCAGTGTGCAAATCAATAAGGCCATGAGTTTGAGCATTATTATGCAATGGATTTGGAGAGAGAATCCGCAGTGTATTTCTTCCAGTCAAGAGCTCTTTAACCTTTCTGCACAACTATAGGTGATACGATAACCTCAGCTGACATGCTTTATTTTCTGCTTCATGAGAAAGAGCTTACCAAAAAAGGAAGCACCTGTGATCAATATGTTAATACCACTTATGATTATTCTGTTTACATTAATAATCTAAACAGCCACCAGCTATGTATTTTTTAATAGCGTGTTTGTACCCATGGCATTGCTTCTGATGGTGTGATCACTGGATGATTTGAGAAATCTCTCTGTCATGAAGTATGGTCTACTAAGTCGCTGTCTTGGATTGTTTCCTGGAAAAGATGGATTTGACCAATAACAGGGCTTTATATTGCCATCCCTCTGTGTTAGGAGGGAGGCCAGGTGTGAAGGACTTAGCCATTTGGCAGTGATCTCTAGGTGCCGTGCAGAAGCTCAGAGGTCACAGGCCCACTGTCTGCTCCCGGAGGTGTTTAGAGATGGGATGAATTTGCAAGCAGTTTAGGATTTGGGAAACCTGGTGTTTACTGAGTCACCTCCTTGCCTGTAGCTCTCCTGCATTTTGCTATGTGTATGTGTGTGGGACTGAATGGGGACCTCAACCTCCAACTGATGGAACAAGCCTAGTAATTTTCAGGAGAACCATGGTATCATCTGATGCTTGTTGGAATAGCATCGGCTTTGTCCCAACTGTTAAGTAAAATTTGGATGCGTTTTGGTGACATCAGTGTTTCAGTAATGTCATAATAATGTTAGGTCATACCTAGGTCCTCTGGGTCCCTTTTTAGTTAATGGAATAACTTTTCCTCACCTTTAATTTTCTCCTCACTAAGTCCTCTTTCTCAAGTTATCAAGTGAAAAGCAAAGACCAAGCTGCAAGGCACATGTAGCCTCCCTTTTGGAACCAGAGAAACCTCTCCAGTTTCTGTAGGCTGCTATTTAAATGGGTACAGTGATAGAGGCCAGCAGCAGGATTCAGTGTCCACATCTGCCCTGAGGTGAGCATCAGTCCATCTCTGCCTCATGGTGCTAATGTATATTAAAAAAAAAAAAGTATCTGGAGTTGTATGCCTCATTTCTTGGATCCTCCCAGTGAACTATTTCTATGTAGACACCATCGGATTTGCAAGGAAATGCAAAATGACATCGGAGATACCAGTCCCAAACAAAGACAGGTGAATGTATGATAGATACCAAAAGGTCAAATTCTGCGCTGACATTTACAGAGACGTCTCTGTAGGTCTTGATATTTTTTTCTATTATCCCTGTGCTTACATTTTATATTCATATTGTCTAGATCCTACAGTTCACTGTACTCACCTCCAAGCAGACCTCTTATTTTAACCATCTCTTTGTAACTTTTCTTCTCTGTGCACCTATGTATTAAAATAATTAGTGGCTAAAATGTACACCTGGACATGGATTTCTACAAAGTTATTTAGGGGTGGTCAAATGGAACACCACACACGTATAATACGTTTACAGAAGGTTAGCTAATAAAGCACTTGGTTTTCTCAGAAATCAGACCAGTCCAGTAAAGGCTTGGAAGAGGGAAACGGCTGGGAGAGCCTTACAGCCCAGGCACAGCAGCTTACCAAAAGCTAGCAGTCGTAGCTGTGGAGTGGTGACCGACGTGCTCTGGGGAGATCAAGCTGCAGTAGGAAGCAAGCATAAAAAGATGGAGAGCACTTAAGCCTAGGATGGATGAGAGCAATTTGTGCTAGCTTCCTCGCAGGGCTTATTTCACCTAGAGACAAGCAACAGCAGCAGAACTACGTAGTCTCATAGAGCAGCGAGCAATAGTGCTCTATAGGTATTATAGATACCAGGTAGTTACATGAAATCTTGTTTCATTTCTTCATGGTAAATAGTTAAAAACAGATTATATTATGAAATAGTAAGCAGTAGAGCAAGCTTATCCTTAAGTGAAGAGTTTCAGAAAGGCAGGAAACACCATTTTGTTGTTCTCTTGCTTTGAAATTACATTGCTTGTCGCTGCCTACAAGTCCAGGGATATGACCTCTTGGAGTATCTCTGTGTCCAGTGCGATCTTTTACGTTGAAAATAATTCAAAATGTGTTGCTGGAACAACTTAAAGATGACAAACTCAAGGTCTAATTTGTTCAAGAATTCCTTAGTTCAGTGACCTTGTTCATGTTCTAAAACACTATTTTAAAGTATTTGATTCCACGTGTTAATGTGCTACTCTTTTCTTTCTGATTTTGAGTCCTCACCCTGGCTTGTCAGAGCTATTGGCAAAGTAGGAGGAATTTCAGACTCAAGATCTCGTGTGGTGTTCGAGGTTCTGGAGGGGGTAACCACATCCTCACAGCAGCCTAAGTGAGGGGCCTGCAACTGCGTGACAAGGCCTCTCGTGCCACCGGTGTGTTGGAAGCATTACCATTCCCTTGACTTAAATCAGAAGGATGCATCTAGGTATTGAAATTGAATATGTGAAGATTGGCGTGAGCTGCTGCTGAAGTTGCATGTGAGATAGCTTCAGCTGAAGGTGTTTCTGTGCTTTTTTTCCTTCTGCTGTAAGCCACTTCCCACCACAACCCCCTAACCTCAACAAGAATGCAGCAGTAAATTAAATGCTTTCATAGAAGCTTATACTCAAAAAGCAGTTCTTCACTTGCAAGGGAAGCAGAATCTTCAAATATTCAGAATGTAGTATCAGATTTCCCTTCTTGTCTGTCTGCTTGAGATGAACATGACCGGGAAAGAAATTACAGATATATAAAGGGATATTGAAGTGTCAGTGATGATAAAGTATGATCTGATTCTGCTGTTGGACTCTAAGTGGGGTGGTAAAACTGAATTTGTATGCAAAGTGACTTGCCTTTTTTGGTTCCTCTCTCTTCCTAAAGCACAGTATGGAGAATAACTTCTTCCACTGTAGTTGCTTCTTTCAAGAGGTGAATTTTGATCAGAATTAAACCGGAGATGTTGGCTGATATTTATTCCACTTTATTCAAGCGCTAGAAAATGACCACAGAGATGGGGATGGTTATGCAATCTCTGCCAAAGAGCAGGCCTTTGCCTACCTTAGACCTGACACCGGACTTGTAGAATTAACCCAGGATGCTCATGAATCAGTTTCCTGAACTGATGCTTCCTGGTGTTTTTTATTTTTTTCATTTGAGTACTGCAAGTGTAAACCTTTGTGTACATGGAGCAGTTTTGTAGGTTTGTCATAGATCACAGACCTTTTTTCCATTTTTCCCGTTCCTGTGCCCCGTAGCTTTTGCCCTTGTTTATGATACAGCTTGCTTCGTGGGACTTCTGATGTACTGGAGTTCCTGTGCGTGTTTGCTGCTGGATGAGAGATTCAATATTTCTGATTCTTAGTTTTCCATGACTAGTTATTGACTCCAGGTTGTTCTTAAATAACACAGTGTCATGCCAAATAAAATCTTTACTGTAAAAGAAAAAATAGGACAGGTATTTTCTTTATTTGAAAGAAACTATAATGTAGGGAAAAAAAAAAAAAGCAAGCTCGTAGATATTTCAGTGCAGCCAACAGATGTCTTACTATTAGCTACTTGAATCAGATGAAACCTTTCCACTGGTAATATAACAAATGTGGAAGCTGTGGACTAGAATTTTAGAGGAAAAACTTCTTCAAATTTGAAGAGATTTAAAGAATATTCCTGCCGAGGATTAAATCTGCAACTGAAAGATGCTGTAGTCATGATGGAAAACAAGACACTGACAGTTTTATAAAGCTCAAGCAGCTGTGCATAACTGCAAAACAGATGTTACAGCGTGCATTTGATCTAGCCACTCAGCCAATATCCAAATTTGGAATGAACACCTCCTGAAAAGTGTTTTCAGGAGGGGAACGAGGTTCATCCATTCTCTGTGAATAAATAACAGTTGTCTGTGTCTCCCTCATTGCTCGCATCCTATGAACCATATGTATGAGGGCCAGATTTTTTTCTGTACAAAGCAGCCAGGCTTGTTGCTGGTTTCACAAGCTAAGAAGCTTCTGTCTGTAAAAATTTCACCAACACTGAGGACGTTTATTGAGTTAGATACCCACCAGAGGTTGGGCATTTCAATTACAGAGCATCACTTCTTGCCAAAGCTTGCCATAACAGATGTCTCATTTCCTAATACAGTACTGAATTCTCCCTGACATCCAAATTTTCATCATGGAAATGCTCTTCTGCAGACATAAAGGCAAACTAAATTAATCTGCTGTGCTCTGAGTAGAGAAGCAAGTCTGAGCCTTTTATTTTTTTGAGATGTGGAGAGCATGGTAAATAGCAAAGCTCCTGATGGCTTTGTTACGGCTGTTGTTTGTTTTTTAAGTAGCAGGAAAGTATTCTGAAGACATATGGAAATGCAAAGCAGGCTAAGCCAGGAGAACTATCTGATGGGGTATGTGATGAAAAGCAGGTGTACTGTGTAGGAGGACAATGGAGTAGCCTCCAGCACTTTATTTATGAGAATATCCTTTGTCTTTCTCTCTGCAGCAGACGTGTGGCAAAACTGGCTCTTCAGAAGTGGATCAAACAATGCTACCAACAGGTTCTTCTCATCTCCCATTTCTCCTTCCATGTCCATCATATAACTAGTTCATTTCAGGCTCAAAGGATCACTTAGAAATTAAATTCTCTGCCAACTTGATTTCAGTGGCATGTTCTTTTGCTTCCGACGAATTGGTGGGCAAAGTGTGAAGTTTTTATATTAGCCGTTATCCACTGCGGTGAAACCAGTGGAGAGGCCAGGGATCCCCTCTAGTGAGAGTGCAGCTGCTCCCTCGTATGACTGCTATGCATTAGCAAATGTGACTCCTGGTCTTCTAGTTCTCTTCAGTAAAGATCTATCGATGACAATCCCAAGAGCAATTTAATTTGAGAGACGTGGGCACGGAAGCGTAATGTGTCTTTGTACTAAAATACCCTGCCTGGAGTCATCAGAAAGTGCCTGACTAACTGCAGTCTACTTAAGTGCCCTGTGCATCCGTAGGGGTGTTATCTCATTTAAAATGACTTTGCAGTGTCATGGACATACTGAGATGCATCTAGGAAGTGAGTCAGGACCTAGGCTATCCTTTCCTGAAGCCATTCAAGCATCTTCCTTTGTCCCTGACCTACCCCATTTTGAACAGAAGCATATCATTGGGAAGCATCAGCTTCTGTTTACTTGGTACTGAAGAGAAACAGCCTTTAGTAGGACATTTTCCCTCAAAAAAAAAAAAAACAAATCTGTTTTTTAAAATCCTAATGAGAACAGCCTTGCTTTTATTAGATCCTTTGTCAAAACCTCTGCTATCATGCATCTAGAAAGAAAGAAAAAAGTGGGGGGATGGGGACAAGTAATGATGGGGGAATAGCTAGAAATTAGAGTTCACAGAAATGTGGCGGTGTAGTTTCATCCAATTATGCTTTTGGTCCCCTCTGTTCTCATTGAACTCAGCGGCATGGTTCCCACTTCCTGCAAAGGGACAAGAACAACTAATGAACCTACAGAGTTGTCTGTTTTCTGAGGATACATGTTTTGGAAATGGAGAGAAATGGAAAATCATCAAATGCACCGTCAGTGATTGCGTAATTGGCTAATTGACCACTGCTGCATGACAGCTGCAGACGAGAGCATTGGACCTGTAGCTTGGCGTAGGTCAAACATTGCTCTTCTGCGCCCAGCTTTGTGAAGATGGGGAATAGGCTGTCCAAGACAAATACGTAAAAAATAAAAAAAAAAAAAGCAGCAGAGTAACCGGGATCAGCTGTAGCCGTGAATTCTATGAATGGTTTGTTGGAAAGAGCATGAAATGGTATCATCAGTCCAAATACGAGGTCTGCATTGTCCCTGTTCCAAGCCTGCAGATGGATAATTCACTGTGTGAGAGGTTTTCATGGCTGACATTTCAAGCAGTCCTATTTGCCTTGGACTGGCTTTCTTTACAAAGAGAAAATCTTAACCTTTTGTATCAGAAAGTTTTTATTTCTTTTTGGTAAGATGTGGAGAGAGGAACCAAGGAAAAAAGCTGCCTGAGGATTATTTTTCCCTCCTTAAGTGAGTGAGAAATCAAAGGAATCTCAGGTTAAATGGAAAGGAGGCAACAAAAGGTTGGGAGGTTGGATGGGCTTTTTTTTCTTTTCATAAGACGTGTACTAAGACATGGAAGTCATTGCCACGAGAAGTCATCCTAGAGAGAAATTTAGTAAGAGCTGGGGAAGTAGCTCAAGTATTAATAAATTTTAAAACGTGTATTTGAAACAGCTTGGAAGGAAATTTAAGGTTTTGTGGTATAAGCTCATTACTAGACCACAGTAAGAGTTCTCCTCACTGCTTTCCTTCCTCTCTTCCTTCCATCGGTGCCCAATGCCCAACTCAGATGCTCAAATGGAAACATCTAAATGAAAGCAATGTATCTTTTCCATTCTGGACAAACTGAGTCTGCTCATCGTGAACGAGTTTCAAGCATTGCTCCTGAGAGCGTGTTCAAGTGTTAATCCACATCTGCTCTGCAATGAGTTACGGTTAATGTTGCTAGGTATCTACTCTTCTGTTTTCTTCTGGTTTCTCTTAGCTTTTCGCAGACAATGAAAGCAACAGGTTGGTGGGGAGCTTTTTGATAAAAACCCTTTGCACTGACTTAGGGCAACTGTCTGGTTAGAAAGATTCTCTTGACACACTCGATGGTGCTTCCCTTCTGGCCCTTCTTAATCTTGTAATTGAGCAAATGAGCCTTCGTAAAGGAAGACTCTTCACCTGGTGCTTCAACGACTGAAGCTGATGAGTTCTCGTGTCCGTGTTCAATATGTATACGTGCATGCAGATTTTTTCGGTCATAAAATGCAATTCCATTGAAGAACATCTTCCTTGCTCCCACAGGGAAGCAAAACTGCTCTTGCTTCTAAATACCGTTATTTAAATAAATGTAAAAATCTCTGCTAATTAATTCGCAATAATAAATTAAAATTGTTAATTTTCTGACCCATGTCCACTTAGCATTGTGGACAATGAAGACAGGTGATGTGAGCAGCAGTAAAATTTCCACTTAACACCAAGATGAACTGTGCTCTTGTAAGGGTGAGGTCACACAACAGCATAACCACGCGCACGGTGCACTGGGCATTTTCCCCCAAAACTACAAATATGTTCTCGACAAAAAGGCTAATATTTTTGCTTTCTGTTTTGTCCCACAACATCGCTGGTAAAGTTTAGAGGTTGCCTGCCCCTTTCAACTGTAGCCTCAAAATACGAAAATGCAACATTGCCATGGTAACAAGCTGCTTCTACCATCCATAAAAATAAAGGGCTAGCTATTTGTTTCCATTGATAACATCTTATGTTTAACTGCCTTGAGCGGTGCTGACAGGGTCAATCCTTGTTACAATATTCGGTTCTTCTTGGTCAAACAAAGAAAAACACTGTCTGCTAAAGCTGACTGTGATGGACACAATCATAAATCCTCAGTGTTAACCGGTTCTTCTTCTTAATGCTGTAAACAATCAAATGTGCAAAGCACCCTTGTCACCATGGGAGATGCACAGCACTTGGGCTGGTTTCTTAGTTGGAGAAATATGATAGTGAATTTAAAACTTTTTTTTTTTTTAATAAAGTTTCACTTCACTTTCACAGGAGCTTTAAGATAGATGCGTCCTGGAGAGACACTGGCTTGTGAGAAATACCAGTCACAGTTATCTAAGATGCTGTGGAAGAAAAGTACAGCCATTACAAAAACATACCCAGCCCTCCAGCCTTAAAGATTGTTGTGTTGCATCCGCTACTAGGATTTCTGGCAACCTCCTTGCTGACCTTCCCTCCCGCTGCAGCCCCCCGACGGCTCTCACGTGTGCCCTGTTGGAGGACAACACCATTCTCCTTAATGCACTGCTGAAAAACGAGCCCTGGAGCGGGGAATGGGAGTGCTTTTACACCACTTACTTTCACGTGCTTAGAGGAGATTGTGCTGGACGTTACAGATTGCCCTGCTTTCAGCTGGGACGGAGTTAGTTTTCTTCGCGGTGGCTGGTGCAGTGCTGTGCTTTGGATTTAGGATGAGTATGTCTAGCGCGACCGCAAATTTGAGTCAAAGGTGAGGATCCAGGTGTCTCACTGTACCTCTGAGTGCCTAAATGTGCCAAGGGGGGAAGGAGAAGGACAAATATTTGACTCTTGGTTATTTGGAAATACTCACTAGTTATTCTCTTCATTGTTAGATGAACTGGGTGGATCAGGCTTAAAATTTGCTCTTCGCCAGCAGAGATGCTGGAATGTAGATGCTTTGGAACTTGAATGTATATCAATACGTATGGGAATCTGCATGCATTCCTCATTAATAAGTCTTGTACAGACATCTAGAGCTTGGGATGGACTCAGTAAATCAAATTAATTACACTTAATGTTAAATATTCACTACAAGGCCCGGCACTGCAGTAAAAACGTAAATAATCTATATCTTCAAAGTGTACCAGGTGTTCCAGTAATGTTCTGAAATGCACGTGTTGTCAATATGTATGTTTCCCAGGGAAGGCTGAGCACTGCTTAAGCTCCGAGGGGCATGAAACCATGCTACTCGGTGGCTAATAGCAGGCTCCATCCAGTGACAAGTCAGTCCATTGATACGTAGCGCGCGGTGATAGCTGTTAGTGCAAATGGACAAAAAAAAATATGGGTTTAAATAGCTTCTACGGCTTTTTGTGCTCCAGGCATGTTAGCATTATCTTGCACAAAGGTTACGCAGGGCCATTCCATCCATTTCTATACTTTGCTTAATTGGGCTCCGAAAGCATTCGATACATAAAAAGATCATGATGTTTCCACAACCGCATTTTAATTGAGGTCCTGGAGTTTCCAGAGGATTTTCTCCTCCCCCCACCGATTTATAAAAGAAGCCACCTAGGGAGCGCTTTTCCTTCCTTGGGCTGCCCTCTGGGTTTGGGTGGTGAGGGAAGGACAGACAGACGTGGATCCTGGTGTCTTTGGAAGCAGCAAGGCTGTGGGAGCCCTGAGGAAACCCCTTTTATTACCCTCCTAACCAACCAAAAGGAAAAAATATTGCTTTGAAACTAGTTGCTGGTAGTACAAACACTGTGAGTTTTCTCAGGAGCAGCGTAAGATTTGGGTGCTTTGTTCTTGGTCTCCTTATTTTCGTCTCCTCTCAGCCGTGACTCTCTCCTATGTGACACGGGCACTCTCCGCTGACAGCTTTCTGGTGACACCACCAGCTTGGGGGAAAGCAGCATGCAGGGTGTGTGAGGCTCTGCCTCTGGTAGTCAGACTGATACTGGCCTGGTTACTTTAAAATCAAGGTTTTGTGTTGTAGGATTTTAGGGTTTTTCCTTCACCACCCCCTTCCTTTTTCCTTTTTTCCCCTTTTTTGGTAAGTGACTGAGGAGCAGAAACCACACCAAGAAAGCTGTTATCTTTTCAGATCAAACCTGAGAATTTGAGACAGATTTAATCACCCATTAGATGAACATGCTCTGCACCTTTGAGTGATTTTGTTAAGGTTTGTAACTTTTGTTAAGGTTTAGTTTGCAGCTCCCGCAGACTTCAATGGGAGGAGGTCAGGCTGGGTGCAGCAGGGTGTCCTGGAACACGTCTCAGCATGGAGGAGAGATAGGAAAGGGGAGAATGACCTTTCTGATCCTATCTTGGACTTGGAGAGAAAACAGGAGGAAAAAAAAAAAGTAAACAACCAATATAGCTTTCCAGCTTTGCCAAAGCTGGAAATGTTATTAAAATTAAAGCAGGCAAAACTCAATAGAAAAATCATCCTGCTGAAACTAGTCAGCTACAGGTGTAAGCTTGGATCAAATCATGCTTTTCTACGGGCGACACTGCAGTATTTTGTTATTTCCACTGCTTTTTTTGAAGAGGGTTGTTTTCTGAGAGCGTGGGAGAAGGAAAGCCTCAGATCTTGGGCATCCCTGCGTGCACCTGGGGTGTGGGGGCTTTGTGCCTGGACAGCCTGTTCCTCTGCCGGAGGACCTGAGGGCTGGTCCCCCTCCCTTCCCAGCACCACTGCATCAAAACAGAATAGAAAACCAGTAACAAAAGAGCTCAGGAGGAAAACAAATAATAATTAGTAGTAATAATAAAAATGCTGAAGGCCAAAAACAGGTTTCCTGTCCGTATAAAACAAGTAATAATTTATGGGCTTTGAACTGGGCTGGGCCTCGTTACGTATCAGTAAGTGTTGATGCCAGTATCTTGCAGCTGGCTCGTGCTTTAAAGCCGTGCACATTTAATCGTGGGCTGCCATTTAGAAGGGAAACTCTCTTCAACGGCCACATTACTGGAAGGGATATTGTGGTGTGAGAGAGATCCAGTGGTAGACATCCAACGGTTAGCTTCTACCTGAACTTAATGGATGATAATGCATCTTTTATGTCATGTGTAATGATAAATTTACTAGGCTAATAGGTCCATATGCCATAACAATAGACCACTGCTCCAGTAAGTTCCTCTTTTGTATGAAAAATTGCTTGTGTATTGAGAAGAGGTTGACAGGTAAATTGCTGGATGCTACCATCTTTGATACAGTGATGAACTACGTCTTCAGCAAAAACTATTAAATCAAAATCTGTTAACAAAAGCAGAAGGGGAAAACAAGAAATCAGGTAAGGAAGAGGCTCGCATCAGTTCTCTTAAAAGTAAGCCCACAGAGAGTAGGGACTGCTGTAGAGAATAATCCCATTGCTCTGCTGTACTGCAGATCTGCAGTACAATTTGTAAACTCTTTTGCGAAGGATAAAATGTATGTCAAATCATTTGTGTGCAGGTAGGGGGCATTCCGTGGTAACAGGAAGATGCTAAGCCTTCAGTTTCTCTTAATGCAAGAACACCTAAAGCATATGTTCAACTACATATTCAAAGCATACTCAACTTTAATGAAGTAAGATACACTTCTTCCAGTTAGTTCCCAATTGGGGGAGGGGGGAAGCTTCTCACAAATGTCAGATTTCCATTAGTCCCTCCTTTCCCACACCCTGCCTTTGTCCCTCCCACCTTCATCCTTCCTCAGTATCCAGCTTGGTGGGGCAGGGAAATATGTTCCAGGAGAAGCCAAACCTCTTCAGACCCCAGATGCTGATGGCCTTCCATGCTTCTCTTAAAAAAGCTATCCTTTTACTCTAGAAATTTGGTGGTTCTTTTGTTTTACAGCACGGTAGAAGTGCTTTTTTCGTCATGCATATTTAGAGAGAATTTTTTTTTATAAGGGTCATAAAGTTTTCTTGACTTCCACAAGCAGAAGTGAAAGCAGCGCAACCTTCATGGCTGTGGGAAAAATGAATGGAGAGAATATTTGCATTGTGTTTAGTGAAGGTAACTTGTACGGCAAGCAGTGAAGGTGGTAGATGGAGAGTGGTGGTTGTATTCTTCATTTGCATTTTAAAAAGTTGGTGGAAGAACTTACGGGGAGGTGGGGCAAGCTGAAAAATGAAACATCCTTTTTTTTTTTTTTATGGAAACATCCAGAAACATCCTTTTTTCTTCTTCTATTCCTT
This sequence comes from Stictonetta naevosa, assembly GCA_011074415.1. Lineage (NCBI taxonomy): Eukaryota > Metazoa > Chordata > Aves > Anseriformes > Anatidae > Stictonetta > Stictonetta naevosa. Next base: position 3,319,223 of record CM021703.1, read on the forward strand.
TTTTGTATTTAAGTTGTGTAAAATTCCCAGGAGAATTTGGGGTAGATATCGGATGACTCAAAACACTGTGAAGAAAATCAACTTTTTAGGCTTATTTCTTTTGTATCCTTGAGCACCAGGCGTGCATATGCCAGCCGTAAATAGTGGCCATCTGCAAGCTTGCAAGAAATTTAAACTAGAACTTGTGCCACTACTTAGATATTTCCCATTGTCTTCTGAGTGAAATCATTTACTGGTGGCTCATCTGAGACATTTCTAATTGATATTTCTAGCCTACTTCGTTGGTTACAATGACGTTCAGTGAAAAACCTCCTGAAAATGAGTAGTTCACTGAATTTCTGCAGGAGGACGCTTGCAAGTCAGGTGCTGGCGTACCAGAGTCCCCAGGCAGTTCTGGGGACCCCCTTTCCATCCATCCTTTGTCACACGTGCAGTCTGAGGCGGCAGCCACCACGCACAACACATGATCTGAACGCGTCAAACGCGTCCTGAGTGAACCAGAGGGATTCAGTGGCTTGATGGGAATTGATCAGAAATATTTGGAGTTTAAATCGATGCCTGAGCGCTAGGATTATCTAACTGGTACTGAATAATTCAGAGGTTGCGTTTCGTTTCATGTTTGTGAAAAATGGACAAGGGATCACCATTAGTGGCAATTTGGGCCACAGTTGTTCAGAAAACGAGGCATAACCCACAGACGGTTGCTTACAGAAAAGCAGAGCTTTGTTCCTTGTGAAGGGACATCCATGTGTGCTGCTGAACTGCACAAAGCAAACCCTGAAAAGCTGCCATTTAAATGAGAAAATCTGAACACTCAGTCGTTGGAAAAATAATTATCTGACCTCAGTAGAAAGGATTGCATGGGGCATTCCCTTAAAAGTGGGGCATAGGGCAGCTGGAGGGTGTTGGCAGAGATGCTTACTTGTTGAAGGTGATCCTCCACTGAGCAGGTGGAGGACCTCTGTGGCAGACACATGGTGCTTGCCACTGTCCTCCGCAGCATGAATGTCTTCAATGGATCATTAGCACCTATTATTTCAGTTTATCTTTAGCTTAGTAACATAAATTAAAGGTAATGACTCTTATAGGAGATCTATTCAGCAGTGAGAAAAGCACAGGAAAAAAAAAGAAATATTTACCATATTTCAGCAGATTGTTGTGAATCTGGGCCAGGTGGAGCTGTGCCCGCTGATCCTCGTGGATGCCATGGCTTAGGCCCCCTGCACAATGGGCCTGGATGGAGAATGGCTGACACTTGTCCAGAAGCAAAAATAAACACAATTATTATCATCATTACAGCCTCATTGTTTGCTGCACCACAGAACAAATGTGTCACAACTGGTTTTTGTGCAGACTATTATTAGAAGTTGACCCTCGAAACATGTGTCAGAACTCTGCTAAAAAGACCGTTTTGTTTGAAAGAAAGTGGTTGTCTTTACGCAAAATAAAAGCATGAATTTAAAGCTCAGCCATCATCTTGAAAAGAGGCTGTAGAATTTCTCTTTCCTGTGAATGACAAAATAGAAAATGCACCACTGTGAGCCAACTTCTGCTCCAGGGCCTTAAAATCATCTCTGCTAGTGTCATGGAAAAAAAATCCGATTAACTTCAGTCAGTGCCGGGTCAGGCCCGTGTTTCGTAGGGTATGTTGCTAGCAGGGCCCATCCCAGCTCTTCTAAAACACATGGGGCCAAGCAGCTATCGGGGCAGGCTGCGGTCTGCCAGCACTGCGTGTGTTGCCCCAAGCCCAGAGCATCCCGTCTTTACCAGCGCGCAAGCACGTGGCAGCCTTCGTCGGGCTTCTCTCCTTCCTTGATCAAAGAGTCGTCTAAAGTGAAGCTGTTTGGAAAAAAATTCTATTGCAGAGCACACTCTAACATTGAGGATCCTGAGTAAACTCTAGGCTAGATAATTTGGGTACCAAAAAAAAAAAAAAAAAACTTGTGACCGCATTGTGAGATCTCCTTGCATCTTCTATTTGGGTTTAAGGCCTGTTTTATCGGCCTGTTTTTCAGTGACTCTGCCAGTAGAACAAACACGGAAGGAAAAAGCAGAGGCAAGAACGAAGGCGAGGCGTTGTGAGCCAGAGGTTGCACCCAGGTCATGACAAAGGAAAGAGACCTGCTAGGGCTGACTGATGCATCAGGCACCTTTTAGAGCTCCCTTCTGATAGAAGATCAGGCCCAGCTGTGGCTGCCTCTGTTGTGTAGCTGTTTACCACATCTGGAGAGCAGGAGGCTGGGCAGTGCTCCCCTTGTTGTTTTGGGGTATTTTTTGCCAGCCATAGGCACAGAAAAGCAGGAGCTGCCTGGGGCAGGAGAGCAAGGGCAGAGCTGGGTGGCCTTGGCAGGCCACCAGCACCTCGCTGCTGAGGAGAAGCCGGGACAGGGCCGGTGGCAGCTGCAGAGGAGAAGACAAACAGGGTGAGATGTATGGTCCCGAGGCTGGGGCTGCCAACCTTCCCTTCTGACCACAGCGCGAGAAGCGTGTTTCTCACTCGATTGCCCTCACCTCTGGGTGACTGCTGGCTCCCTCCCGTTGCCCTCCAGGTAAATTTACCCCTTTCGCTTATAATTGGGTTCTTAGCCCTATATATTACATGGGGCGTGGGGTAGTTGAAAGGGCCAGGTGTTCATCCCTTGGTTTTGAGGCACTTTCACGTACCAGGGCTATGGTTCCCAGACATAACTCTGATTTTATGCTTACTGAAATGATCTGCTCCTAGGGAGTGCTGCAACAGTAACCAATGCGTATGTTATTAAATGCACAGCCATTTTCCAAACATTTTTTGGCAAATCCCACTAAAATACTCTTGAGGATAAAAAGCTTAATTAATTACACTGAATGTTCAGGCACTGAATCCAAAATATCACAATGGAGAATTTAAGGGAGGAAAAATATTTAAAGGGAAGTCTCGTTGTGTTCCTGTTTATGCCAAAAGCCACTTAATTGTTCAGCTTTATTTCTGAATACAAAAATGGAAGTTTTATCCCCATGATCATTTTTGCAAGGAAAATACAGATAATATTTGTCAACCGTAAACAACTAATTCTAATGGGAAGTAAAGACACTAAATTGATAGAGACGTGAGCGTGCGATAGGAGTTTATCAATGAATTGCAGGGGATTCTGCCTGGGACAGCACAGAGAAACAATTAATTTCACAGTATCATTGCCTGCTAGAACAAACTGATGATTTAAAGGGGAAAAAAAAAATCCTCTAATGTCAAAACATATTAGCAATATTTCCCTGACTGTCTTGCTTTCAAGAAAATGCTGTCCTGCTTTGGCATTGACTTGCACTCGGTTTCAGGGCTCTTCTCCTGACAGCCTCCTTCAGGTGTTTGCCTGCAGCCTGATGCTAACGGATTGAAAAGTCACCAATACGTGGAACACCCTGAAAAGAGATTTTGGGGTTCAGACAGGCACTCCCTCTGCGGTCCTTCCCTCCAAAACCTGCTTTTCCTGGAAGCCAAGACACGCGGTTGAGGTCTGGGGATGCCATTATATGCCGCCATCTCCTTTACCCAGGAGGTTCACAAGCTGCTTCAGAAACTCAGCTGCTCAGTAGTAGTTCAAATCCTATTTTAAAGATTTAAATGCTACAGCAGAGTGGAAACTCATGTATCTGCTGCTTTGACTCTGGTGTGAGGAATATCAAGTCTGTAGAGTTTTGCGCTGATTTCCTTTGGAAGGAACTCCCACAGGCTGCAGCTGGACGGTGAGGTGCTGCACCTAGAGCAGGCCTGGCTGCTACATCTACCTGTGTGAGCCAGCCTGCCGAACTTGGAGATGTGAAGGGAAAAAAACAACAGTGAAACTTGCTATTAAAAATAGACTCATTTTGCATTTCTGGTCCTAGCTAGGGAACAGAGATGTCACGGCACTGCATAATCACGAGATAGGTTTTTTACATGAGCTCGGCTTTAAACTTGAAAACAAACAGCTCGTAAATTTGGAACGCTTTATCTCATCTCTTTCCAGCTCTTTCATCACCACTTCTCACCCATTAGGCTGACATCCATCATGCCCTCAGCGCGAGGACAGGAGATATGTGATCACTTCAGCTGGGGGTGAGGAAGGAGAGCCTGCCATCACCAGCGAGTGCCCACCCAGGCGGAGCGCTCTGATCTCGCTCTGCTTTGAAATACTCAATTAAAATAGGTGTAAAGGATTGACAAGACCTACTGAAAGAGGCTGAATATTTCAAAGAGAAGAACTTGTCACGCTGGGCTGCAGGGTGTGGGAATCTACATAGGAGGGCAAAGAGAAAAAGATTTTTAGTTATAAAATATTCAGGAATATCTTGGCTCAGCTGGGGAGGGAGGACAGGAATCTGCTGCTGCTGGAAGACAGAGCTCACCAGAAGAATATCTCAGATTTAAACATGTCTGAGTTATTCATCCTTGCCTTGAAAGAGATCAGATGGAATCTGTGCTTGGATTGGAGAAGCTGATTTCTGGTTTTGAAAATCCTGGTTTCCAGTCGTGGCCACTGTGGCTGACTTCCCAGCCGTGGCCGGGGTGTTGGCAGGTGGAGCAAAGCGCCTCTGGTTAAACAGGTGAATTTGCAGCCACAGACGTGGAAACCACAGCTACCCTCTGTGCTGTTTGCTAGGGTTAGTGTCTGGCTTCTCACCTGCATGCTTTTCCACTGTGTAGGTGGAGATATGCCTCGATTTCAGTTTTGTTTGAGGGCTGGTCTAGGGCAAAATGAGGAACGTTGCCGGGGGGGTTGCATTGGGAATGATATCCAGCCTTTGGTTACTCTTGTTGCAGAGTTACAGTTCGTAATTCCCTCCGTGCTTGCTAAAAAGCCTTAGAGATTTTCAGCTTTGGAGAATGTGCTGACAATTCCCTGAAATGACAAGAATCATAAATTTAAAATCAATTTGTTATTCGAGTGAACAGCCCTGAGCTGCACTTGCTCGTGTGAAATTTCAGCAACGGCGTGGTGTGGATTCCCTTCAAACCTCATGTCTCCTGGTGCTTCTTTAGCATCCTTAAAATAGTTGTTTGTCAGCTACTGCCAGCAGGAGCTCATCTTTCCGTCTGTACTGTAAGGGACGTGTGACATCTTACTACGGGGGTGAAATCACTGGAGAACCCCACCCGCTCCACGTGGAAGGGGATCCAAGAGCTCAGAAGCCTTTAGGAGGAGCTTGGTGATGCCACCCTGAGGCTGCTGTGGCTGTGGGATGCCGCTCCGTGGCTGCAGAGCTCCCGGTCGGCATGGACACGGAGCCGAGGAGACATCTCAGCAGATGCTGGCAGCTCTTCCTCACTTCCCCAGTAGACGCACGTGCAAGTCTTCCTCTGTAATTCTCCCGTCGAGGCGTGCGTGGAGATCTCTCTTGTATTTACAAGATGCACAAGTTCCCTTCTCTCCACCCTGCTGTATTTCAGGCCCCACCTCCAATGGTTATGAAATGTTGTTCCCCGATTAATTGCTCGCAGCCCCCACGTACCCATCCCGCTGTATAAATGATTTGCGGGAATTTTTTGAAAACGACATGCACACATAAATCTTGAGATGATTGCTGCTCATGCTGGTTTGTGGGGGCTTGCCTTCGCGAATTTATAGTCTACAGGAAACCAAATATGCACCCTACTAGCAATTCCTGGAAGAAAGTGTTAGTCTTACTTAACGGGAAGGAGGAAAACAGTTTTTCTAGCATCTTTGCAGATCTCCTGTATCCATAAATATGTGTGTGTGTATACCTACATATGAAAAATTATTGATACTGCATTTCTCTTTTCCTCTCTTTGTGTGTGGAGCACCCAGCCTGCAGTCTGTACGTAGCTGGAAATCTGTGATTTTGGACTTCTCTGTTAAGAAGCACTGGTTATCTCCAGCATGAGCATTTCTAGGAGCTTGCATGCTGGGGGCTCCAGTCTGTTACATTTGGGGGTTCGGGCACCCTTCTCTGTCCTGCTGTGGGAAGTGTCAGGAAATCCCGTGCCTCTGTGCATTCCCATCGCTTCCTGAGGTCTTTGTAATTGTCCAGGAGCAGCTCTTGCAGGCACCTTCTCCTGAGTTGCCCATCAGGTGCAGTACGTGAGCTCGACCGTGTTGTTTGTGAGAGCTATCCCTTCCCTCCCTCCTTCCTTCTGACCCTGGTGTGAGGCTCAGAGGTAGCTGTCTTCCCTGCACTGGGAAGAACAGCCTGAGAGATCCGCTGGCAAATCCTGCAGCCCCTTCGACTCTGGGAAAAGGGAGCAGCTCAAGGAGGTGGAAAGGTCTGACAAGTCCATGGGCATTGCCCGTACTCTCTGTCAGCCTTGGCTCCTGTTCGTATCCACAACCATCAAGTAACTCCTCTTTCCTTTAAATAACCGTGTTTTCTCTCCAAAAACCATATACAGTTTTTACAGCTGAAATATGCCCTGTAAGAACACGTTCCTGCTATTTCTGCAGCACTCGTTGTGTGTCGCTGCAGCAGCCTTGAGGCTGTCACCAGCGCCGTGCTGGATGTGTCCGAGAGGTATGGAGCCCAAACGCAGATCTGTGCTGGGCTTCCTCACGCTGATTTCTTTGTGCTCGTGCAGTGGATACGAAGCAGAACCAAAGCTCTCATTTTCCACAATATCTCGAAATAGCTTTCCTTGCGTATCTAGTAGAGTTAAAAATAAAGGAGTCTTATTTCAATCAAAGCGTTCTCTACTTTCCAACGTTAAGCAGAAGACTTTGCTCTATTTTGTTGCATGAGAACAGATGGGGTCTGCCATTCTGCTGAGTGACAGCCGAAGCCATCCCGGACAGGCTTCCTCGTCTTCCAGGACAGAAACCAAGCAGCTCACCCCCCTCTCACACGCTCCCTGAAACACGTGCGGTGCCGGCGCTGTCTCTGCTCAGCGGAAGATTGGTGGCTGCGGCTGCCACAGGGGTTCGGGTCCAGACCTTTTCTGTTGTGAGGGAGAGCAGATCGTGGTGTGCTGAAAATATTGTAAAGCCTGACACGACGGTAAAAGCGATCGTGTTGTGGCAACTTACTTGTCCAGTAATTAAGAGTGGGAGTTCGCACGCCTTGGCTTGTCCCTGTCTGCCAGCAGGGAGGGGAGGAGATGACAGCTGGTCATCTTCTGAAGTTGAAGATGGAATTTATTAGAAACTACTGTTACTAGCTCTGGAATTTCTGTTGGCAAACAGGCACGGGAAGTCTCTTATCACCTCTCTCTGTCACAGGAGAGCATTAAGTGTAATTAAGTCTTGGAGAAGATCATTACGTCCAGTCCTGCTGTATCTCAGGAGCTCCTGGTCGCTCATCTGCCACGGAGCTGGTCTGTGCTCTCGGCACACCACCTTGCTGTCCGGGAGGAATGAGGCTGTATTGTGAGCTGGTGTTACTGGCTTAGCTCTGCCAAAGGAAGTCCAATCCATGTTCACCATATAACACCCACCAGTGCTCTGACTTTTAGACAGGTCTGTTCCTAAATCCTCCAGCTCCAGTAGATGTTGGGTTGTGTCATATGGCTACCAGAACGTGGTTTTATTACAGGTGGTAATTTGCTTATTGGCACTTTCCTGGGAAATAATCAAGTTGTTCAGCTTTTATTACGTCCGTTGTCGTCTTTGAGTTCTAATAGCAAACTAGAAAGGTCTCTGAAATATTCCAGTCTCTCATCTCAAAATATCTCCCCCTAATTAACCGATATCCAATTCACTCCTTGATAGAGATAGAAGGAAGCAATTGTTCTGTGTCATGTTTTTGAGCCCACCCTGGGTGGTGTTTTTTACTCTACGGGTTGAATAAAGACATTCCAAATAAATTATTTCAAATTCTTCAAGCTTAATATAGTCCTGTGTAACTTTGCCAGCAACTTTTAGTATTGTGCTATGTGTGACTCCATGTGAGCCATCAGATGCGTGGTTAGCCGTATGAATTCCACCAGGAAAATCAACATGTTGTTACCAAATAGGGTTTGATCAGTGTATTGTCATTGAATCTAAGGATGTTCTTTAGAATTAAATGAGGCTGGCAACCTAGAATATTTGGTTGAAGTCGCATGTACTTGTGGTGTAATATTCTGTGCTGTAATAGAGATTATTTAGATTATTGTACAGTTGTTGGAAAGGACATACCACCTCCATAAATCAGAAAATTATAAGTAGTGGGAATTCCACATAATTGCCCATTCCTAACTTGTCTTCAAGTTCTCTCTCTCTGCTATTTAGTTCTGCAAGCAGGTGTCTCAAAAATGAGTTTAGGTTCCTACTGAACTCTCGGCACTCCTCAGCCCTTATAGAATCCCAATTTATAATTCATTTTTAAAAAGTGTTCCATAGTGTGCAATTACTTCAGGACAGTGGTGTTAAATTAAGCAGTCCATAATATTTGGGAAGGCTTCTTAGGTGTGTCCAGCTGCTCAAGGAAATGCCCGGTGCAAAGATGGGCTCTGGAGAAGCTGCCAGCTGAATTCAGATGTGGTGTGAGCAGCCAAGGGGGCAGAGCAGGGAGGAAGCACTGAAGTTAAAGTTACTCCGTAGCTGCACGATCCTCCAAAACCTGAGCTCTCGAGCAACATTCAGTTGAGCAGCTCGGTTAAATATAGCGCTCCGCTTTAGCCTTTACTTTTGGCTGTGACTCTTTGAATTCTCATCCAGCCTCCTCCAGGCTGTCTGTCTTGGTGCTCGTCCCGCTGCCTTCCCCCGGCTCTTGGCTCTTCCACCAGGGGTCTGGCACGGCACGGCCGCACCAGGCGCTTGTTCTGCGGGTGGCTGGGGAGCAGCTACTTCGCAGCCCCTTTCGTGGCTTTGGGGATAAGCTCGGGGAGTGAGAAGGCGTTTTGTTTTTATTCTCCATGTCACAGTGCACCGGCCATCTATTTCTTAAAATCTGCAGCAAGAAGATAGGCAGGAGGCAGAGAAAAGAGAGTTCTAAAACCACAACAACAACAACAGGTCACTAAGAAAAGGGCAAGTTTTACCTGCTTCAGCTGAGGCAGCCTGTGAATTGCATTCTGCCAGATTCTTTGTTCATCTCCCTTTCCAGCGATGCCCTGGTCTGCCCTGAGCGTGATCCTCAACTCCTCTTCTCGATGACTATCCCCATGTGCTGGAGGAATTCACATTCTCACTTAAAATGCTAGTATAGCTGGCTCACGCTTCTCATGCCTTTTTTTTTTTCTTCAGACACTTTCAATGCTTGGATGTTTTCTTCTAGCCAGAGCTCCAAGAATCCCGCGGTTATACGGAAAGCTCTTTTTTTACTTAAAGATGGTATTTCTCTGGACTTTTTGAATATGAAGGAAAGTTTGAAGGATAACATAAGTGTTCTCTACTTGCTCGGAGGGGGCAGTTCTCTGTCAGCCGGCTGGTGGAGGTGCCTGTGCCACCGGTAGCAAAGGATGCTGCTCCCTGGGAGCATAACTGGGGGGTGAGGGGCAGGAGCTCGCAGCCACGGTGAGCGCGTGTCCGCTTCCCCACACCAAGGCCCAGCAGAGACAGAAATAAAGAATTCCCTTCAGCAGTATTCCCTTTCCACAGCAGTGCGTTAGCCCTGTAATAACAAGGGCTGAGAGAAGGTAATCGCACTAATATAATAGTTTTCTTTCTCTGGTAAGAAACAGCAGTTCCGTTCGCCTGGGCCAGCAGCCTTTCTGCTACTGAAGAGAGAAGCTAGAGTACAGCGGGTCGTGACACCTGTGCTGGGATATGTTGAACGGACTGAAGGATGCAGCATTCTCATTCCTCTTGCCCCAAAAGTTCTCTGTCAGCGGCCTGTCCGGGTACGTGTTCAGCAGCATTATCACAGCCTCCTGCAGTTTCTCTCCGAAGGGACTGATGGGGCTGCGCGTACAGCTTTGAGCCCGCGTTTCTTCAGAGGTCCTCTGACATCCTCCCGAAGCCTTGCTTGTCTCTGCCCTCTTGGTGGTGACTCGTTGGCTTTGAGCCTGTATTTTTGCCTGAAAACAGAAAGTGTATTTTTTTTTTTTCTTAATAATGGATTTGTGTAGTCCCTAGAAAATGGAGCCCTGCTCCTAAGATGCACTAATTCAGAGACTGACATGATCAGTTTCTTTTAAATTACGAGTACTCACATGGTAGTTTGAGGTAGTCGATCAGTCTTATGTTTATTAATAGCTCTTATTTTATATTTGCTCCCTTATCTTTTTAATAAAGTGAGTATATTACTGAATAAATGTGGAACAGTTTCACTGCGATCACCAAAAAGGGATGTGATGACTGAATCACGGCCACAATTAAAACAGAATAGATACAGCCGGAGACTCAGCTGAGCACGTCACGAGATTAATACCGCAGATAACTTGTCAGGGGGTTGTGCAAAAGGCATTTGCTTTGCAGTGCTCCAGCATGGGGGGAAGTTGAAGGAGACGATTTCGTTTCAGTGCCGGACTCGAGCCTGGTGGAGGCAGCGTGGTGCCTTGACCCAGACAGCGAAGATACAACTGTCCCTTCTGGTCTTAGACCCTTGCCAAGTGAGCCTGCCCAAAGCAGATGGTAATCCATCTTGGTTCGTTGAATTTGCCCTCAGCAACTCTATGCGAATGGTCTCCCGTTAAATCTCACTGTTGTTGCAAGTTCCTAATTTACTGTTGTGGGTTTTTTTTTGTTCCCTTCTGCACGGTGGCACAGGATCTGTCAACACAAAGATGCCATTTAAATCCTACACATTAGCAGTTTTTAAATAATGTCCCTTGCCTAGCTCAGACTGTGCGCAGCTGGTGGTGGCAGACACCAAAAGGGGAGTGGGAGGAAGGGACGGGTGTGCTTTTGGGAAAAGAGAGCAGCTGAGAAGTAACCAATATTAAAAGTTCCCTAAAATCCACGCGTTTGCCACCGAGACACGGAGACGTTTTCCCAGTGCGACACAAAGAAGGCGCCTTCAACTTTCTCATGCTTCGTGGTTTTGGCACGCCGACGCCCTGTGGCTGCGGGGCTGGGGGTGGCTCGGGCAGCAGCCTGGCCGTGCTGGAAGCCCTCTGTCGGGTTTTTGGGGCAGGAGGAGAGGTGGTCGGTCGCTCGGGTGGCGCTGATGCTGGCCAGAGAATCAGGCCTCCCTTCCTTGTGTTTCACGTGGTCGTTTCCCAGCACAATGCTTTTGGGGTCCTAAATGTTCCCCGCGTGGGAGGGGGGGGTGGCAGTGCGGTGGCCAGGTGTTCTTGCAGGAAGGCAGAGCAGGGCAGGGGTGGTGGGTCCGTGCTAATGCCGCCGCTTGGGTTAATGGGCAGTAGCTGTGCTGGCTGTGGGTCCGATGGCCTAATCTGCACAGTCACTGCCTCTTCCTCACCGTTGTTCCTGGAGCTAAATGGGGAAGCTAATAGTCATAAGATCGTGAGTTGCTCTTGCGATTACTAACCCAGAATCCAAAGCTGCTTTTGCCTTGGAGTAGAGTCCTCCTCAAACTAAACAATTACAATTTTCCCAGCTCAGCTGGAAGCTGAGCCCACGCCCCTCACGTGCAGGCTAATCGGTATGTAATTAGCTCTTTAATTTCGATTAGAATATGAAACGGCAACCTAAGGTTTGGCAAAGATGGGACAAATCCTGTAACTGCTAAACCAGTTCGGTGTTTGTGGGATGTCAGCTTGTGGCCCCGGTTAATGCAGGAGTTTTACTGCTCTTTGCAAGGAGACTCAGCTTTTGTTTTTCTTCTAAAATAAATCTCTCCTTAGGAGAGTAGATCATCGGTGATGGAGAGAAAACAAGGGTGTGTGTCAGAGAGCAGGAGCCAGGCTGGCAGCAGGCAAAGGGGGAGGGCACAGGTCTGCAACGCATGAATTTGGCGGGGGAAAACCTTCCCCGTATGAAGAAAACCCTTCTTTCTGCCCCTGCCAACAAATCCTGTTATCAGGAGCAGTCTTTTAAAGTGTGACAGTGGGGGAGGACAGGCAGACAGGCAGATGGTCAAATGGGCTGCAGGAGCAGCGGGTCACCAGCCCATTTCGCAGCTGTGGAGACTGAGCACAGGTACCCGAAGCGCTGAGCCCAAGAAAGACAGCAGCAAAACCATCCAAGAGGCCATGTAAAGCTTCTTGGAAATACTTCCCTTCAACACCTTCTGTCAGGAGTAGATGAGTGTACTTTTCTTTTAATATTTGTCCTCCTTAACAAGGAGGGATTGAGGACCAGTATATGTGTTGGCTTCAGTGTTCAGCGTCTTGCTGCAATTAAGTGTTTAAAATGTCTTCTCATCCCCTGGTAGTATAAATATTTAGATAGCTTGTTGTATGATTATACTTTTGCATGCCTCTTGTGGTACAGGCTGATGAGGATTTTCAAAAAAAATCCATAATGCCAAGAAATAGGGGAAAACTAAAGAGGTCTATTGGGTTTTGTACATTTCTATGCATATTTGTTTCTGTGTTTCCTGTAGCATGCTCTGCCACTTAGCATACAGCTAGCACATTTCACAATTGTGTTTCTGCAATAATTACCCTACTGATAGTCATTTTTTATTATTTAGGCTGCAGTAACCCAGGTGTGCTATCTGCGTCCCAAAGGGAGACAGAAGCTGAGTCTCAGTCACATAAAATCTAGAAAGGATATAGTCACGCAAACACAAGTAGGGAGGAAAGCATACAGAACTGAATGGTTGCAGTAAAGGCTGGGGAAAATCTTGTCATGGAGATGCTTCCTTGGTTTTCTGTGTCAAATACTTTTTCCCATGAAAATTCTAGTCCTGGTATGTATGCTGTTGATGTATATTATGCCAAATCATACAGCTCTATTAAGCAGGCCTTCAGCTAATATGAGCAAAGATACTTCTCCTGTAATAGGAAAATATGCTTGTACAAATGCAGCTTATAAAAGATCTACTGATTTTTCTGCCATTCGCTGTTTTAGGGCCAAGTCACCCCATCCATTTCACGGTAGGTCACACCAGGTAAATAGCATTCTTACTTTTCTCTAAAAATGTCCTTCATTGGTAAACATTGATGCTGTGATGCTTCGTGTGTATTTTCAAAGGATCCATCGCAATAGCACATTATGCTATTTCACAGTGGCCTTTGTTCTGTCCCTATTCTTCAGGGTAAATCCAGAGTAATTTTGCGGAGGTCAAGGGAGTTACAGTGATCCCAAGCCAGTCCAAATGAGAGATGAATGAAACCATGCAGCTAACCCTGACAAAGTTTATGCGTTGCTTCAGTTGGGTATAGGTTTTTTTCTGATCTCTCTGCAGACAGATGAATTTAGTTTCCAACCCTCATCTGCTCAGAAAACAAAACAAAACAAAAAAAAAGGATGCCATATTTCGCACATTCTAACCCAAAGTGCAGTGAGGTGTGTGGAGACATTCCTGTTGATATCAGCGAGTTTTGGGTTGGACCCATGCAGTTTTGAACAAAATTCACATTATATTGATTAATCAAACTCTCAAAAGCAGGAAAATTGTAACACCTTCCAAAACATGACAGCTGCTTGCAGAAGTGGCCTTCCAGCTTCTGGGAAAAGCAGTTATCTGCCCAGCGATCTCCTGCAAATGAAGCTGTCTCATGAAGCCAAGAGATGCCTCTAGCGAGCACCCTCTGACCAAGGGGAAGGTATCTAGCTAACAGCTGTTTTCCAGCTGACTCAGAGAAAACAGCTGCTACCAAAACAGCCACGCAGCACTCAGCATAGCCACAGCCAGTTTTTTTTTGTTTTGTTTTGTTTTTTTCTTCCTTTTTTTTTTTCCTTTATTTTTTTTATTTCTGAAGTGCCTTCTAGGTGTAAAGCCAGAACTTAGCAACACAGCATCTGCAATTTGCAAGCTTAAGTTTGCATGTGATGAAATGGAGCCAGCCAAAAAAAGAAAAATTAAAAAGTCAAACTTTGTTTGTACAGTAGATACAAAGACGTGAGCTTATGTTCCAAGATGGGGGAGAAGCAGAATGCCACTTCTTGGTTCTGTGTGGCTGTGTATACAACAGCTGTTGTATCCGCATAACTTTGTGAAAGATGTGGCTACCTTTCAGAAAGCAACTTGCACCAGATGTCCTCAAGGAATGAGCAATTCAGAGGTGTAATTGGAACCAAACTTTGTGAGCAGACGAAGCAAAGACCGACTCAGTGGTCCATCTCGAGTTGGCAGATGCATCTTGTTTTGCTGCCCTGAGTTTTTGTGGTGGTTTGGGCTTCAGTGGCTTGGCGGAGCAATAGACCGCGCCACTCAGGTATGACACCGGGAGCGTTCTGCTCTCTTAAGATCCACTTAGCTATCTGCAAGCTGTAGAGTCTGCTGAGCTGCTTAGATAGGAATAATCACAGGGAGCTATTACACCAAGTATGTCTTTTAAGCAGAAGACAAGTGTTCCAGCAATATGGGAGAGCCTTTGTTACTTTCATTTTCTTCTGTGCAACAGCAAGATGATCTACGCATGGGCGTAAAGGGATCTGTGGGGAGCCACTTAGCTTCTGTCTTTGGGTATACTGTCTACGAAATGGCTACTTCCTTCATTTCACCTAGATGAAATAGAAGTTTCCTTCCTTAAGCATTTGACATTTCAGATCTTGTGGTTGTTTCTTTTCTTTTCTTTTTTTTTTTTTCTCTCCTCTAAAAAGGGAGGTGGTTTGGGAATAACAAAAGGTGAAGAGAAAATGAAAGAGATTATCCTAAGTGGAGCAGAACTTCACCAATTAATAAAAAGTTGAGCTTGAAAAATATTAATAAAATGGGAGAGGAAAAAAAAAAAAAAAAACACCACAAAACGGTACACGATACATTTAAGATATATATGTGAACTCTCTGTGTTCCTGAGCAGAGAAGCTACCCCTGTTCTGCTATTGCATCCCATCCCTGCAAACATAGCATGTAAAAAGTGAGTATAGCTATAAAGGGACACCAGGACTTAGGAAGATCTGAGCTTTTCTGTAAGTAATGACCTTTCTCCAGCTGCTGGGGATTAGTGGCTTAGATGCCATGCCCTATGTCTATGGCTGTTAGGTGACAGCCACACATATATTTTTCCTACTTGGGATGCTTTTGTCTGTAGACCTGTTCACATTTTTTTAAGTTTGGGCAGTTTATATTATAATGAGCAAGTCTCAAGTGAAGACTGTGCTTATCCCGTGGGAATTAACAGTGGATCTGAATCAAACTGTAGGCAAAGAGTAGAGGTTCCTTGAAATGCAGGCTGCCCCTGGAAATGTGTCAGCTGGCCTGGGATGCCACCAACTATTTCATCTTTGTCTTTGAGGTGTTCCCTTTCTGGTCCCATGATGTGCAAGTACATTATAAGCCATTTCTGTATGCAGGTCAACACTGCCATCCTCGTTTTATGGGTGAGGATTTGTGCAATGATTCTAAGATGACCCAGAAGGTGAGGTGGAGAACTACTCTCTCTCCAAGCCTTAGGACGGTGTCCTAACCTTTAGGTTAGGGGCATCATGCAGAATGCATGGTGTACGCAGTAAGTGATGAAGATTCACCGAAGCAAATCTCTTCCATGACTTCCTGATGCTTTGGGCTACTCGTGACAAACAGGGGAACTGGCGTGGCTGGAGCACGTTATGCCTTCACCATTCTTTCACTAGTGATTGAATCTAGTTCAGAGCAGTCTTGTGGTATACCTCGGACTCAGAACATGCTGGTTATGTTTTGGGTTCTGAGGACCTTCTGCATGTAAGAACCTCCCAGAGCATCAGGACTAGATTTGTGTCTAATGGTCAAAGTTTCACACGGATTTTCATGTGTGGCTGAGGTCATTTGAGGCCTTCCTCTTGAGGTTCTTTGGTGTCTATGAAAAATGAGCTTTTCTAGGGTCTCTGTCCTTTTCCTATTCATCTGCTTCAATGAAAGTTGAAGGGATTTGATTACTTTCAAGAAATCTGTCATTCTCTAGTTCGGTTAAAGCAGGCAATTAAATACATAAAGGATGAGGGAGGAAAGAGTTGCGTGCTCGTAATCAGTGTGACCACGTAAGCCCTATTTCCACTGGAAACAAGGCTGAGAACTGACCTCCTCGCTGTACCAGGAAGTCACATTTGACACCTGTGGACAGCGGGGATGCAGGAGTAGCTAGTTCCCTGTGCTGAAAATGAGCACTAACTGAAAGGATTAACGTTTCTACAAAAAAAAAAAAAAAAACACGTGTAGGAACTTCATACTGAGCGTTTGCTTGAAATCCTTGAAGCTTTTTTCCCACAAGTTTTCCGAGGGTGTTTTTATGAAACTATTTATCTCAAATGGGCACATACATTGAAAGAGTCCAAGACTGCATATGCACGTGGCAACACAGTTAAATAATTTCTCATGACAAGGTAGTTTTCTTGTGGTTATTCCTCCAGTTACACATAAACCAATGGTGATTTCATTAACAGCTTGCAGCGTGCTTGCTCTGAACTAATGGAAGTACCAGCTCGAGTGGCTTAGCTTTTCTAGCAATAGCTGGATGATCTCATTGTCATTCTATGAGCCAAGCAACTGCTGCTGGTTTGAACTGCTCAAATTGATGGGACGATGATTGTGATCGTTTTGAGTGCTCCTGTGATTACTTCCTGGGGGTATTACCTGGGAAGACTCTCTTAACATCAAACACCAGTTACTATTTTGTCCGCTGTTGCATGATAAATAACAAGAAAGAAAAGTCTGTAATCTTGCTAATCTACTCTTTGCCAAGCTGCGCATTTTATAAATGGGGCAAGGGGAAGACAAACCACTCCTTCCCATTTCTCAGCAAAGATCAAATGACAGAGGCTGAAGCGATTTCCTCTGTTTTCCTATGGTTTCATTACTTTTTATAAAATACAGCCTAGCCTGTTAAGAGAAATGATAAATTATTAAACCTAAATTACAATTCTCTAAATCAATACGCAATATATATTTTGGTTGCAGTATTTTTCTCTCTTTCTTCACTTACTTAGTAATTAACAAAATTCTGTAATGTGCTATGGGTCTCCTAGGTATTAGAAGCAGAGTGTGCGTGTGGTAATTGCAATTGAAAACCCCAAGCTAGCTATTTACTTAATGCTGATGTATCTTGGTGCTTTGTCACTATCTACAGCAGTGCTGTAATTTTGCTTTCATTTTGTACGTTTTCCAGAAATCTTACTTCTTAGCTGCTTGATGGTCTTTAACAAATGTTATTGCTTACAAGGCCCAAGAGCGTCTGCCTCGGGGGTGCTGTCCCTGGCGGGTAGGTTTGCTTAGATAAGCAGTGCCTTTGGCTCTCTCACACCTCCGTGGCCACGTGCACCCTGAAGTCCTGCTGGCTGGGCTGGGAAGAAAAAAAGTGTAGTAATCAAATAGTATTTACTTGAAATAAATATTATTGCTTAGGGTAGCTTTCTTACTCTTTGCAAACAGTGAGCAGTTGTAAATGAAGCTTGCTGCTTGAGGAGTGGGGGATCCCTCTCCCTACGAGAAGGTCTGCTGGACAGCATCTGGCGCAAGGGGCACCTGGCCCTGCCCGGAGTCAGTGCCTGCTACGGCAAGGCCACAGGAAAAACACAGTGCTCCATGTGGACTCACTAGCTCCTGGGGATCTGCGTTAGGGCACCACATTTAACAAGCGGCGTAAGAGCCGTACTGCTGCTCAAACTCCTGACAGCCTCGAGTCTGTGATTATTTTGCTTCATTTGCTGAAGCCATTGGCGCTAACCTCTGCTCTGAAGACACACGACACTAAAGAATTTTGTGTGTGATGTTCACATCCAATCCAGATTGTTTTAGCTTTCTGTTTGGGTAGAGTTTGGGAGGTGCTAATCACCTTTCATTCTCCCAAACACAGTTTGTGCCAGCATGCGGCGTTAACAGGCGCCTTATATTGGATTGTGCACAGTTGGGGAGCGTTATGCCTCAGCATCAAAGAACATTTCAGGCAGTAAGCTATTAAGGCAACCATCATTTAAATTAAAAAAGATGCTTTGGGTTTAAGTGTGGGTAATAGACACCGTTCTCAAAACAAGGGCTGAAACTTCCTGGTACCGCTCTGCGACGCGGTCGGTGTGTTCACACAGCGAGCTGTCCTCCTGCTTGCATTTCCCTCGCATAACATCGGTGTCGGCTGTAGCTGGGGTGTGCTGATGCGGAGGGGGTCAGAAGACTGAACGGGTCAGGCACTGAGCGATGCCGGGTGGTCCAAACCTCTGATCCCTCAGCATTGCTCTCACCATCTTTTGCAAGTAGGCTTGCGTGCAGAATTTCTGCCCTCTGGTCACTTGGAAAGTACTTATTATTTTTTTTTTTTCCTTGTGGTCCCATATCTGTTTAGAGCTAGACTCAGGAAGTACCAAGATAAATGAAAGGGTTTTGCTTGACTGTTAAGTAGGCTTTTCTAAATCTCCTATGGTTTGCATTAGTTTTAGATGAAGTTTATTTTTTAGATTATCCACACTGGTTCAGCAGTCCTTTCTAAAACCCAAACGGTGTAATAAATAACAGTTGAGGAAATCGGGAACTAGACTCCACGTGGAAGAATCTTCTTTTCAAGACACACCAGATGTTCAGAATGGCAGCCTGAATCAGGGCACAGATCCATAAAAGTAGAAGCATGATAAGCGCAGCTCTGAGTTTCCTTTTTATCAAATTTCTGTTCAGAAATTCTTGTTATCCCTCACCACATCCAGAACAATTCTGCAGGGAAAGCTGTGAGCCCATTAGATAGCCCATATTTGCAGAAGAACCACCTTGTCTTCAACACGTCAAGGTGAGCTTTTCTTTAATGGTTTCTAGTGCTCTAATAAAAAGAAATGGGCACTGGATTCTCCAGAGTTCATAAGGAGATAATAGTACATAAATCAGGGAGTGACTATATTAGTCATGAAAGCTGATGAGAGAAATCCCGGCTAACTGAAATAACGAGTGGAATCAGAATGTCATCTGACTTTCTACCAATGCTACCACCAGTCCCTACCTCCTCGTGTACGAGGAGTTTAGGAAAAAAATAGAAATTATGATCTTACGGAAGCTTTTTTACACGACTCCCAGAGCTTACAGTATATCCATTGGTAGGCTGCAGTTCAGGGCTGCAAATTACCCTAGTGTAGTTTAAGTTCAACAGTTCTCTCTTAAATCTTAGAGCAGAGTTCTGTGCAAGGTTTGGTGGGGTTTTTTTTGTTTTTTTTTTTTTTAGTAGGCTGAAAGTAGAGAAGTCTCTGCATACAAAACAGGCTGGAAACCTGACTTACCTGCCTAAACTAACCCAGCCTTTTCCTGAAATTCCCTTTGCAGTCTGTGGTGGGAGTGGAGGCGATGGGGTGGAGCAAAAGGAAAGAGACTTCGGGTCTTGCGTGTGAGCAAGACCCGAAATTAGGAACTATTGTCCCTCTGGAGGACACAAATTCCCTTTGCAGTGGCCACAGAAGGAAACCAGGTCACTAAGGGGATTCCTGACATTGGGCAGTTTCAGGATGTGCCTTGTGTCTTCACCCTTGTTTTGCCTGTGGCTGTGAATGACAATGATTATTTTACTATGTTATTCTACTACGTTATATAATCCTGTAATATTATATGCACTCCCACTTTTGTTGAGGGCAGGAGGGGAATATTTCAAGCCTGCGTTTCTCCTTTTTATCATGGTGGGAAGCAGCAGCTTTACACCTTCACTTCTGTAGCTGCCTTTATCAGGCCAGGCTGAGAGGAACAGGTATCATTAGTCTAATAATGAGTGTGTGAGCTTTTAGCAATTGCATTTTCTCCCTACTTTGCTCCCAGAAAGTGCCAGGTGCCTATAGGGAAATAGTTTATGAAAGTAAGTTACGTTTTCTCACTAGCCTAATGAGTACAGATACATACAGAGAAAGAGTTCCCTTGGCTAATTATTTAGTCGGCAATCACTCCAGTTGTCCCTGACATGAAACCAAGAAACAGAAGGAGTTTAATAAATATAGACTGGGGTCGCTGACCAGGAAAATATATCCCAGTGGGGTGGCGTGAGCCTCAGGACATGCTATGTGGAAAACAGCATTTAAAGCATCAAAAGAAACAAATTTAATTATAAAAAATGAATAAATTTTCAAGCAGAACTTCTAGTTCATACATTACATGGCCAGCTGTCTGAATAAAGTTATGTTGTACAAATCCTCTCCCTTCCTTTAGACACAATTCCATAGCTGGAAGAATTTGATTGCTTTTGCTGTTGTTATCTATCTTTGCTCAATTCACAAAATTTGGGCTTGGGATATAAATCACTGCCCAGATTTAGAATGAGATCTCCTCTCCCTCTCCTCTCAAAAATGGCAATTAAATATTATCTACTCCACTCGCACAGTACTAAAAATTAATTTCAAACCTCCGTAGCATTGCTAACTGTGAGCTTCCCTCCTGGCCCCCCTCCCTTTAGGGGTGTTAGTTCATATGCTTGAGAAAACCAACTCTGAAGAGACACAGCTCCTCTGTTTAGTTAAGAAAATGTAACTTAACTGCATTACCGTGCTGGGGCTGCCAGCACCTCTCTCACAGAGAAACAGGGGTACTGCAAAAGTATTCTCTCAGCTATATCCACTCTGCTTGAGCAGCCCGTAAATCTCACTTAAAGAAATACAGGGAAATTTCAGGAGCGCTTTACTGAAAAGAGATTGCATTTTTTTTTTTTTTTGCCTTGAATAATTAAAAATAACTAAGCTAAGAGCTTTGATATTTTTGAGCAGGTCTGGATAGAAGATGCCCTTTTTCATGCAGTCTCTATCCTCTCACCTTCCCAAAATACAGTTTGAGTGTGTTTTTTAACTAACTGTCAGGCAGCAGAGGCAGCTGTTAGGCAGTAGCCAAGAAGTTGTCTCAGTCCTATAAAAGCCATAGGCCTCATATCTTGAGAGCCATCTACTGGCACGTTATCTGTTATCCACGCATTATACATCCACAAAACCCTTCTCAGTTACAGAGCTGCCACGCAGCAGATTTTACGTCTTCCTGCTGTGATATATCTAAGAATTATCGGAAGCAGTCTAACCCTGTAAATCATCCGTGTGGGGTCTGGGAGCCCTTCCACCAGCAGACACCTCCGCGTCCTGCCCACAGCCTTGCAGTGAGAGCATGGCTTACGCAGGGTACGGGACCACAGCAAACTCGTCCCCTCGCTCTCTGCCATTATCTGCTTTCTGCCCTTTAGGTGAGGCAAAAGGAGCCTGTTAGAGCAAAAACCCAGCCTACAAATTGAGGTTATTGGGAATCTGTTTTGAGTGGTTGCCCAGCAGTACGTCAGAGTAAGCCTCTTGTGTGAGCAGGTGCTCATAGAGGACCTTAAACCCAAGAGCCTGGCATCCCACACCACCACACCCTGCTGGCAGAGGGGATCGTGCCCGCAGCCATGTAAAATGACTGTCTAGCATGAATAGGACTGTGGTGTAGCTGCTGTGTATTTCTCCTGCACAGCGATTAATAGGAATAGTAGCAACCTTGCTCCAAACTTGTAGCACATTTTATGAAATAAAGAAAAAATCAGGGGACCATTGGATAGCACGATGCATGGTGTGCCCCTGAACCTCGTGGGAGAGGTGCTGGGAGTGGAGCGGGATCAGCAAAGGAACAGATCTTCAGCAGAGAAGGATGAGTAAATCTGCGGCTATCACAAGCGCAAAGATGCCAAAGGCACTTTAATTT
The DNA here is from genome assembly GCA_011074415.1 of Stictonetta naevosa. Classification (NCBI taxonomy): domain Eukaryota; kingdom Metazoa; phylum Chordata; class Aves; order Anseriformes; family Anatidae; genus Stictonetta; species Stictonetta naevosa. The sequence continues at coordinate 3,340,706 of CM021703.1, forward strand.
CCATGTGTTGGGCAACCGGTACCCAGGATACTTTCTGTTTATGCACATCGTAGACCTATAAAAAATCACTCTGCTGGTATTTAGGGCCATACTCTGCCTCTTTCTTTAAATTGAAGCTATTAAACTTTCAATTTAAGGCAGCAAGGGTCACTTTATTATTACAGATCTTGACTTGATGTACTTCACAAGTCTTTTTTTTAAAAAAAGTTACTGTTTATATGTATCATTTGGCATCAGTGTTTTAGGTAGTGAAGCATCTTCATTTGCATTTTTCACTGTTTTGAGTTGATATGCCTTCAAATCATTTCTAAATAATAGTTACTTTTGCCTGACTGATCATAAAAAATGTTCCTATTACACACAAGCAATGACATTTTGAATAAAAAATTAATTACATGATAAGGAGAGCAATGTTTCCTGATTTCAGCAATGCTTCTCTGTATCGCTGTTCTGTTTCAGTTTAAGGTAAAGTTAAATATACGCAGGATAGCTTCCCATATCAGGTTGGAGATTAGCGTGGCTTGATGAAATATTATACCTGGCTAAATATTGGTGCTATATCTTAATGGGAAAACAATGTTGGTCTTCCTTAGAACGTCGTCTAGCTGGTGGTGGTCTGCTAACACCATAGTGTTGGTATTGACAAAGAATCCCTTGCAGGTCCTTGGACAGAAAATGCCAAATGGTCATTTTGTCAGAACTATAGCTCTTCCAGGCCTTTTTCTTCTCAGATATGGAATCTGGCTTTATAAAACCGAAACTGTGGATTTTTAAGCATGTGTATATACATATAAAAATTTCCTAAGGATTTCTGATCCTGGTGAGAATCCTAGGCAAATCCTTCAAGAGTCTTTCCATGGCTAAGACTAGAGATTTTTCTCTTATACTTAATTCTCATAAATGCCAAATTCCCAAGACCAATCAGGAATACTCCTGTGACCCTTCATCCTCTGACCTGAGACAGGCCAGGTGAAGGCTGCCCATCAGCTTTCCACAGCTTTTCACTGCAAAGGGATGTGCTACCATGCTGGCTTGGTCACTTTGGCACGATACCATATTGTTGTAAATGAACTGAAGTCCACGTTTATCCATCTCTTGATGCTTGCCTGGGGCATACAAGTGTCCCTTCTCCCCTCGTGTGTGACAGATAACATCCTTGGGAGCACGTCCACACCATGTGCTCAGTTATCGAGGCAGGGACGCTCATGCTGGCAGTGCACACAACGGTCAGACATTGTTTGTTGGCACTTCTCCTATGCAGGAACACTGATGCTAGATCTCCGTCCGTATGTGAAAGGAAAAAGCACAGACAGGCTGTTATCTGTGAGAATGATTTAGCAATACATCGGGAGGCATGGAGCAGGGCTTACAGATACGGTCTGGCACAAGGCGCTGAATAAGAAATGATTGTTTACTGCTTCATAATGCATGAAATAGGAGTATCAAATGATGTTAGCAGGTGCCTGGTTTAAGAAAGTATCTTCTCACACAGTACAAGAAGCTCTTGGCCACAGGTCCTCCTGGCTGCCATATGGTTGTGTGGTTCACGGGAAATTCATGGGAAGACAATCCATCAGGAGCTGTTAACAACACGAATACTAACTATTTCTTGTCCTTGAGAAGTCCCAGCCTCCAGCTGCCTGTGAGATTATAGGGAAACCACCCCTGTGGTCTTGCTCTGATCATATACTCTTAGGAACATGTCAGGACCCATATGAGGTGTTTCAGCACAGCATGTAGTGTCTTCCGTGGGCCTTCAGCAATGACATCTATCTCACAGTAAAGGGAACTTCTCCCTTGCTGTATCTGATCTGTTACACTGCTGAGTGGTCCTATCTGCCCGTCCTCTAGCATCTACTGAAAGGAAGCAGAAATAGCTCATGCATCTTCTATGGCTGGGCTCTCTTGCCTCTACAGATAGACACAGTTCAGGTGTTTCTGCTGACAGTATTGCCAAGAGTGGATAAGACAGACTACCTGGGATTTGCTCAGTTAAACTGCTAAATCCCCTTGGTGGTCTGCAGGAATTATGCCTGGGTAAGAAAAGGATATAATACAGTTGATTGAGGTGAGCTGAACTAAACTTCTGTAAGATTCATCTTCACAGAAGGTGAGGTTACAAGTTGACTGAGAAATGCCATTTGAAAATGTTGTACATCTCCAGGTCGGTTTTCTTCTTCATTTAAACAGTTTGATTACCCACTAGGGAAATAAATAAATAAATAAAGTAACCTCTACACTTCCAGTGAGATAAGATATCTGGAAAGACCAATTGTCTGTCTTGACTCTCTGAAGAGCTGTCAAGTCACTTAATCCAATGTTGTGCTTTCTCTCTGGGGAGAAGGAGGTGATGCCTGCTTCTGGTAACAAGATGCCTAGTGCTACAAAGGTGCTTGTAGGAACAAGTCCATTCATAAATCAAAAAATAAAAAGATTTAAGTTTGCTAACCCTGGTAGTCAACCAGAGTTATGAATTTCTTCTTCTCCCTTGAAGATGTTTTGTTGCTCTTCAGGAATAAACACTGCTGAATAACCATGACTTTATATAAGTAATACGCTCCCTCCTACAAGCTGCATGAAATGTTAAAACTCCAGAATGGACTATAAACGGATGCATAAATCTTTAGCATCCATGCATTTCTATCCATCTATTTAAAACTGAAGGTAAAAGGATCACAGCGTTTATTCACATTTTCCATGCCCTTTGTGCAATTTTTTCTGACAGCAATTTCATGTGTGGAGCAGCACGAAACAGTGTTCCAGTATATATTGAAATTCTTTGTTCTGTTTCTTGGCATGTGCCAGAACATTCAGTTAAAAGTAAAGCGTAACACAAGACAGCTTTTTTGGCATAACAGGTCACCAAAGCAGTGGAATGTTTCAGTCAAAAATCAAAGTGTGAGACGCATTGCTGAAAGGCAAACCATCTTTCAAGGAAAGCTGAGACCTTTCTTCATCTTTATACATGAGGATTCTTGCTCTGAAGCGGTTAATTACAATGAAAAATACAGCACACTTTTCTCAAAGCTGGCCATGAATTGTTCTTGGATTACACACTAGTTCGAGTGAAGAGTAAGAGCCATGTTTCTCTCAACAGTAGGGAGAAAAAGAGTCTTGACAGTATGTAGATGAACGTAATCTACTTGTTGTTCATAGACCTGAAGGATCCCTCAGAGCTTTAAAAATCCATGTGATATCTAGGAATGGTACACTTTGCATTGAGATATGTGATTGAGCTGGAAGCTGTATAAAATCTATCAAATAACATGTAGGCAAAGACTACTGCCTGTGCGTTTGAGTGAGCCCACATGCACTTTTCCTGCACACATGAAAAATAGATGAACATAAAATCTGCTAGAGATTCACAGACTTCTGACAGAAACACATGTGTAGGCTAAGTCTGCCAACTTTTGGTCAAACCAAGCCTGAAAATACACAGGCCTTAAGATAATGTTGTTCTTCCATGAAGGGGAAGAGCTCCAGCTTCATACACAGCAAGTTCATACAGGTTGTGTCTCCTTTACTGGTCTGCTGGAGCAGGTGGCATCTGTCATGTACCTTTCCTTCAGGGTTGGTTCCTCTAACTGGGAACTGCACTCCCAAGCTATTTCTGGTAGGATTTCTGCATATTAGAATCAAACCCACTCATTTGATGAGAGGAACTGCCACTAAAAACAGGTGACCCCCTTTGCACCCTTCTTGTTAGTGTTGGCTAATGTTTGCTCAGTTCTCTTTCTTGTAGACTTAATAGATTTTTTTACCATTTCTAGGAACTAACACTAGTGGTGGTATCTTGCAATAGTTCACTCACGCAGTGTAGCTCTTATCCTCTCAAGAATTGTGCAGGGTTTTGTTGTGTTTTTGTTTGTTGTATTTTTTTTTTTTTCAAAATTCTGTACATACATGTTTCATGAGCATAAGGTAATAGGTGGTGAAGAGGCTAACTCAAGTGTCCCTTGGTAGGATTTGTTCTTAGCAGCTGTGGAACCTAGGTCCCGTACTCTTGGTGCTGACCTGAGGAAAATGTTGTTGATGAACGTTAGCTGTATTGTAAAAAGAAGCCTTTTTTTTTTTTTTTTTTTTAAATCAGCATTCTTGACCAAGGTCATTATCCTAGGGCCTTTAGAGACCTCAAACGCAGGCCATACAGTGTTTTAAAGACAAGGATTCATGAACTCAGCTTTATAGTCTTGGGTAGGCAGAGCAGAAAAAGAACAGGTCTCACGTACCCGTAGCTTGTATTGCCGAGGAGGTTTTGCTACGCTCTTCTGTACCAGTTGGCTTCTCCCAAGTTCTGGGAAACTTGTGGGAGACTGCAGGCTTCCAAGAGCAGCACAGCCAAGATGTAGTGCAAGTGTGAATAACTGAGGTTGCATAATTCGTCAGCAGTACATCATCTCCTAGCCAAGCACAGCAACAGAAGGCATTACTCACAGACGTGGCGACGTGGGACGGGGCCCAGGTGCGGCCTGGTCGCAGGCCTCAGCCATTGACCGGCCGTAGCTGGAGGGGTGCGGTACCAGCCAGGGCAGACCCTGCCCTCACCCACAGATCCTTAGAGCACATGAAACATCTCAGCCCGCTTGTTTTCTGGGAGCTGATGTCCTCCAAACACCTGTAGATGATTGTGTGCATTGGATAAAACTATATCCGTATCAGCTGCCCATTTTATGTAGTAAAGGCAACTAAAAGCTGCACAGATAGGGGGCTTCGTACACAGGATGTAGTTTTCCCTCATTACCTACTCGTTATCTTGCACTGGAGCCAAACACATAACTAAAAGGAACTGTACCAACGGCTGTTGCTCTTTGGTACCTGGCTTTGACACAGGGAGCTGCGGTATCATGGACTCAGTATGTCTTTCAGAGGATGCTGGCTGCGATTTGTACGTCATGCGAGCGTAAAGCCCCCTGCTTGGCAGTGAGCTCGTTGTGTGGCTTACGAGTAGTAGTTTTGTGTAGCAGTGAGGTGGGGCGGGAGCGCCAGGGAGTGCGAGATGGCAGGTGTCAGCTAACCGCAGTGCTGAAGTGCAGCCGGGAATAGCGTGTTGGCAAGTGCGCGGGCAGTGCACACGGGATCGGTAGGGCAAAAGAATTCCTGATTTGGAGCTAGGAACCGTATGAAAAAATGTTTGTATCTCAGCCTCTACAATTCAGAAGAAACTGCTAGAGAGGGTAACGGAGAAAGGAGGCTTGTGGGTCTAGCTATCCCTTTTGGAACACTGGCAGATACATGTTTTTTCATAAAAATATTTTTATGAGTAAAGCTTCCATATCAACAGGGAAAACCTTTTTAAAGAAAATACCAGTGTTAGTCACAGCAGAACCCCTTAAACTGTGCCTTAACCAGACTGCCCTTCAGGCGGTTTCAGGTTCGTAGTTCAGGCACGGTGCTGTGACAATTTCAGGACCTCTGGTGGAGCTTCCATATCCCAAAGTCAGAAAACGAGCATAAAAATAGAGGGGCTCCTTTGTCTCAGCAGACAGTGCCTGTTGTCTGAGAGGCTGAAAATAAAACAGGGTAAGTGTAAGTCAGAACCGTGCGCAGGAGAGTCAGTCACTGCCGTGTTATACGGCACTCTGGGGAGAGGACGGGCCATAGCTGGGCTTCTGCTGCTGTATTTAATGACACTCTGTGAATGCCAGATACTCGTGTGTTATCGTCTCGGTTGTGAGTTATAGCGACAGGAGAGACGGATCAGAAAGGGCCTGGATGTGAGGCTGGTCTCATGGTTTGCTTCCCTGCACCGTCCGGTCTGACAGGCCTGCAAATAAGGAGCCTGCCAGTGCCTGTATGATCGGTGGCTACGAAGCGAAGGGGCTGGAGATGGAAGAAGGGAGGAGGTGGAGGAAATGGGAAAAAGAGAATGAGAAGGGAAACTGTGAGCCGTGGTAGCTGCGAATGGGAAAATGGAACCGCTGGAGCGGGACGAGGAAAGGAGGAGCGGGGAGAGGCAGAGGGCAGCAGCAGCAGGACACTGTCCTGGCGGGGCTGTCGTGCCCGGGCAGCCAGGGCTCTGGGGCTTGGGCACCTCAGCCATCAGCCGGGCAGAGCGCCAGTGAGCAACAGCGACCGAGTATGAGAGAGATCAAGCGAGTTAAAAGCGAAGAGGAGGAGGTGAGAGGGGAAACAGAAGATGATTGTGAAGGGAATAATAACATGGCAAAAAAAAAAAAAAAAAAAAAAAAAAAGTGAAACGAAGAAGGACACAGTCGCTCTCCCAGGCGGCAGGCGCTCCGCGAGCCCCCAGCAGCTGACGGGTGAGGCTCGGCTCGGCCGCTAGCAGGCACTA